>JALPQI010010929.1:0-55404 GCA_025490895.1 Thaumatotibia leucotreta
GAAACACGACGCCCTTCGGCCAGAAGTTAGCACTAAGAGTCAATTCTCATTGAGAATGTATCCATGAAAACTTATAAAAAAGTGTTATGAAGAAAATTTATTTCACAATTGAGTAAAGGCATAGAATATACCTTAAAAGGCAAGTACATATGTACAAAAGTTTTGGCATGATTAGATTGTACAGAAGTGTCGCAATTTATGAAACTTCTCGGTACATTGCTAGTTCCGAAACGCCAGCTTAGCCAAGTTGCCAATCGCTAACGCTTAGTAGCGTATAGGTAGTAGTTTTCCCTCTCTGTCACTCTTTCATATAAGTGCGACAAAGACAGTTAGCTTGTTTTCGTTTACGATTGACGATTAAGCGTTAGCGATTGGCAACTTGTCTAAGCACCCCGGTCAATATTTAATGTAATTTCCCCGAAGTCACGTTTGTCGTTAAAATTTAGTAATAATCATGAAAGTTCAAATCAGTATACTAACAAAAATATTGTATAGAATAATGATTTCCAAAAACAAACTAGTGTAAGTAGCTACAATACTCTGTATTCTTAAGGTTAACCTTCTTCAAAGTCGGGCGAAGCGGTTTGTTTCGAATAGTTCGGCCGACAAAGTATTCCGGCCCTATGTAGATTCGCTAAATGCCGGCTTGGCTGGTATTGCTGGAGCTTTTCCTTTTTCATTTCCTTTCAACACTGGTACAAACAAATGCCTATTTGTGTGGCGCTAGTGAGAGCGTAGACAGTAGCGAAAATTGCGGTTGTTTTGAAAAAATAAACTTATACTAACTTAAATTAACAATTTCTATTCAGATATCGTTTGTGTAGGTCTTAAGCAGTAAATGTCTTTAAGAAATATGATGTCTAAAATGAATAGAATTCATTGTTTTCACGTAGGTACTTAAATTTATTTTACTAGATGTTTATTGTGTAAATCTTAAGAAAAAAAGTTTTTTTTTTCATATTTATCAACGCGTTTTTCCTTATTATTAAAATCGATGACATGGTTCCTAAGAATAGATCTTCGTATGTCTTACATCTGATCTGATGATCTTCGTTTCAGACTTTCCCATACTGACCGATTTGAATGGGCCACCCTGTATAACTAATAGGTCAATAAAATCAAATTCTAATTCAAATTTTAACTGCTTACGTATAAGAAAATAAGTGTAAATAACTAAAATCCGTGGTAGAATGGGGCTGTGTGTGACGGCAGTATATATAAGAAAACATTTTTGTTACTATCCCAACTTCTCGCGGGTGTCGTAAGTGTCGACTAAGGAATTGAAGTGTCACTCCAAAAGAAAAAATAATGTGTGTGTGTAATCCATGGGCCCAAAAAATATGCAAAAATCATGAATATTGAGCTTTAAAATAAAACTATTTCAAACATATCTAATTGGCCCAGCCGTTTTTGAATAACTACAGAACACTGAGCATGGCCCGACATGTTCTTGGCCGGGTTTTCTGCTGTTTCCTGGAATATGCGATTTTTATTGTGGTTATAAGAGTTGGGCATTCTCCGAGCGTTTCAACCGTCGTGAATTCGGTGGCAACATTATTACTCGATTTCCGTGGGTATCTCATTCTTGCATCTTTCACGCGATTCGTGTGATAAGGCTGCCACAGAAGTCATACACTGAAAAAAAAATTACTAAAGTGACTTACGTTGGCTATATTACGAGGAAACTTTGATACATGTAACAAATCCTTGCTATCAAATTTACAAAACTAAAAATGTCAATACCAGAGTTCTGGTTAAATCAACAAAGAACATTGTACATTATAACAAATAACTGGTGAAATCAACAAAAAACTGGTGTAATCAACCAAATTAATTTAGTAGAATGCTAAAATAAAAAGCTTGGTAAAATAAAAAAAAATTGTGGTAAGAATCAAATAACCTTAATTTCCGGTTGGAATTACGCAAGATCTGATAAATCCAACTTAGTATTTTTTTCAGTGTAGCAGTTGAAACGCTCGGAAAAATGTCCAGTTAGAGCCCCGCTGCCAGTGGGCCACACCCCCACTTACGAACCTTCAATTTCCTCCTCCGACTATATGATATTGAATTGCTTCACAGAACATAATAGAACTCGCGTATGTCGCCTATGAAATTGTGCAACGAACGTGTATTGATATGAGTTGATATTCATGATAAATACCGATGTTTGCTGATATGTTGGGCTGTCGCTATTGGACCTGTTCGTGATATGGTGACGTCGACTCGACAGTCACGTCCAATATTAAGGTGCATTCAAACCAAGCGAACATTCGCTATTCTAACCTCCAACTCTACGAAATTCGATCGTTACACAAAACGTGATTGGTTGATTTCGTAGAGCGGGGGATAGAACAGCGAATGCTCTTTTGGTCTGAATGCACCTTCATGGATACAGTTATTAAGAGCGTATAGCGGCAATTACACTAATGTCTTGGTTGTTCACCGAATGCGGACGCCGAATTAAATTACGAGGTTTCCAGGTAACCGACAATATCTGATGCGGCGACCAAGTGTAATCGCCGCTTATATTCAAGGCCAAGAACCAAATTTGTTAAAGAAAACAATGACCCCATTGGCCAAATTGCCACGCTGGGCAAGCGAGTAGGCGATCGCAATAGCTTGTCCACTATGATGATGCTAATTTAAGTGGCTATGTAATGGTACGAGTATGTCGAAATTCATAAATTCAGATTCAGATCAGGGGATAGTTAGTTAGTTATACTGGGCTTTTTCCGCAACTCGACAACCATCGTGCCTTTTTTGCGTGATAGCGAGGTAGCCCTATTCCAACCATCCAAGCTTCTCCACGAAACTCAGTGTATGTTTCAGGTTGCTAAGTGCCTCTTTTAGTGTGTGTGGAGTCCTCAAGTGCCTACTCCTGTATGCCTCTGCCTGTTTACATTCTCATTCATAGTATATAACTATACAAATTCCCGTGATATATACCATCATCATAATCATCCGAAAGACGTCCATTGCTGATTATAGGCCTCCACCAAAGTTTGCTAAAATGATCGGTCCTGCGCCACCCGCATCCAGCGGAATCCTGCGACCTTCAATAGGTCATCAGTCCACCTTGCGAGTGCCCTCCTCGAGCCGCGCCTTCTGGGGGCCTATTTTTCAAAAGCTTCTAACCTGTAAAACAAACGGAAGTCCTTGTCTAATTATTGGTGTTAAAAAGAGACTACCACTTGTAATACAAACTTTTGAAGCATGGGCCCCTGGTACTATGTATATCTTAGTAAAAAGTCACACATACTGCTCCTAGCAGTCGCAAAGATCCCAAACAAATGAACGACGAAAAACTGTAACAATGAACAAACCTCAAATCAGTGGGTGAAGTAAAACCGGTAAAAGTTACCGATTACGTTTTGCTTAGGCCACTACACCGTCCGAACGGTAAAGCGGCACAAACGGAGTAAATTTCCGAGTACACTGGCATTATACAAAATTCGGTAATAAACAATATTTATGAGGGGCACCTTTGCACTGCAATTACGGGCCGCGTGCGCTGGCAATTTATATGCAAAACTGGGTACGTTGGATTTGGTTATTTACGATTGATTCTTTTCAGCGGGAGTTATAAGTTACAACGGTTTACAATTGTGTTAACGGCGTTTATCACTTTATTGTATTCAGCAGATAGGATTCGATGGAAATACTGAGAGTTATTTTATGAAAGAGAATTATTTTTTAATTTGTACGGTCAAACAATTGAAACCCTGAGTATTCAACAACTCAGGAATTCTGTCAAATTGACGATAGCTGGACTTCCTCGCACAACGAATCAGTATTGCGATACAGCGAGGAAATGCCGCCAGCATCCTCGGTACAATGCCACAAGGGCCAATCTTAGATATAGGTTGGGTTAAGTAGATTAGTTAAATTTAATCTAGCTATGTACATAAATTGTAATTTTGAAAATAAATATTTAGATTTTTTTTGAGATATCTCATTGTGACATGGCCTCTACAAGAATGGCTTTAGGGTTCCAAATGGTTGAGTGTACAAAAGCATATTAATGGTCAAAATCAGCTACCTTTTTTATGTATTACGTGTAATGTTTCTGATTATTATCTGTTTATGCCTCTGTAAAGGAAAGTACTGAACAAGATAGTTTACCATTTTAATATTCGATAAGTACAATCGGTCAAGTGGTTCTTATTTAAGTCTAGGACACGTGCGGAGGCTTCAGCGGTTAGAAGGGAAGAGAACAGGGTTACCAGTCACAATTTTCAAAGTATACGAAATAAGACACTGAAATTATACAAAATCCAATAAAATTATACAAAACAAAGTTTTGTCCTTGGAGTGACAGAGATAGTAGTACGAAATTTATAATATTCTCTTTATGTATCCAATTATACAAGCGGATTCAGTATACATAGAGTAGCCAAATTATACAAAAATTGCATCCAATTATACGATCTGGCAGCCCTGGAAGAAAATTGCAGTCTCGATGCACCGATGCGTCTGGTGTCGTGTGCGCGCAACCTGGGCGCTGTTGTCGCGCTCACGGAGCCCTCTGATTCGCTACCGACGGTCGTCTGGATTGGTCACCGCTGGTGTCAGTGTTACCAGGCGTTAACATTATCAAACATTGAATCAGCCAGAGAGCCTACGTCTCACAATATCGCTACCCCAATATTACACGGTTCCATGATACATTTTTTTTATGTGACGAAGGTAGACAACTAAGCTTTCAGCCTGATGGAAAGCAGGAACTGAGGCCCATGGACATAGCGATCAGTAAATCGCCTATGCGCTGCCTAACCTGAGGACTTAGATGGATTGCCTCTATCTATGCCAGTAATTACACCGGCTATCTTACCCCCAAACCGAAACACAGCAGTGCAAACACTGCTATTTAGCTGCAGGTTAACGAGTAAGACGGCGGTAACTATCCGGACGGACCCTACACGAGGTGCTACCACCAGCAAAATTAAGCAATTACTACTTACCACATTTTAATTAGTTAAAACGGGGTAATCAAAACTGGCCTACTACCGCGAAAATCGAAATTCGTACATTTCCAGGATTTTTCTCTGTCACTCAAACGAAGGCGTCATTAGAGTGAGAGAGACAAATCCTCGAAATTTACGAATTTCGTTTTTCGCGGTAGGGCCGCTGAACCGTGTCAATGTGACATCAAAAAATCAAGTTCACAAAAGTGCAACATAAGAACCTAGTAATAGGTATGTAGTTTCAATTCGTTTTTGATTAGTTTTAATGTATACAGGGTGGCTAGTAAGTAGCCCGACAAACTTGAAAGGTGTATTCCTGAACACATTTTGAGGCTAGGTATAATGTCATGTGACCTTTTCTGGATTCGGCTTACTTTAAGAGATAATGACATGTTATTCAAAAAACAATTTTCATCACAAGTCGCTGAAAAATGCCTGCACGATTAAAATTCTTACTCTAGTAGTTTTCATCTCGACATACACACTGATTAAAGTTAGAGAAAATGAGAAAAAAGTTTCAGAAAAATGTTCAACAAAAAAAAATTTCAATTACCCTGAAAAAAAATCTTTCCCTACAATTTATTACTAGTCATGTACAAAAAAAAAACAAAATATCACAAAAAAGAATTAAAAAAAATTTTTTTGTTCGAAAATGACATGTCACGTTTTTTTTTACTTCTTTTGTCATCCAAAATGCATTGGTAAAGTCGTGCGGCTCATTCCCACCTTGTATTTGAAATTGCTAAATTACATATATAAATTCATTGATGTTAGGTTTTTGGGGTCCGTTTCTCAAAAATTTGTATCTTGTAATTGAGGGAATGACTAAGAAGAAGAAGCATATTTCTGGGATCCAGATGCCTAGATTAGGATATGTTTTTAAAGCAATGTGTTTCCTTTATTAGAACGTCTCTGCGGCAAACCGAATTAAACACAATGATCGAACGCTACACAAACGTCAAACTTCGTTATCCGCCGTCGATTCCTCAATTCGTTTGTTTATTCCGCGGTTTACGGCCCAAACTTCGTAGCCATACCATGAGTTGGCATGAACCGTACACGTGAGCCATTTTTTTAAAAGCTGTCTCACCCACTTTTTTGTATTTGGAACTTTTAATGTAATTTCCACTCAGAATCGCGAGCTCATTTAATCGTGCATTCATCACGACCAAAATTCGCGCTTGCGATATTTTTGGCCCAATAGTTACCATTTTTTGATACATTTTGTGTGGCAGTAACGGAATAGAAAGTTCGAAAAATGCTACGAACAAATAAAACATGGAAGCCGCACGCCATACTAAATTGCCTTTGAAAAACGGTCCTGAATTTTAGATGACAAGTGTCACCCCCTCTTCAATGCATCACGGTAATGAATTTCAATATCAACCTATAAATTATTAAAACCGCCATTTTAAAATAGTTGTGATTGGTCCGTCAAAGTTTTGATTGGCTATATTTTATAAACATTTGTCAAAGATGTTGCGCCAAAATATGGGCGGTGTTAAGAAAACCGCTATGTCCTGCCCATCTTGGCAAAATTGAACAATTCTTTTTGGGGGCATTTTTGAGCTGGCGTTAGACGTCCATGTTATAATTATATGGTCGCAGGAAAAATGAGTGTAAATTTTGGGACTTAACGTTTCTCCTATTATTAGGATCGTAAGAGCTCACGATTCTGACTAGAATTCATATAAAAGTGAAAAGTAGAGCCCAAATCGCGGCGGCAACGAACAGCTGGACATAATTTATGATATAAAATAATAAACTAAAATTTCATTTCCATTTATGAATAGTGTAAAGATTTTTGTTTAAATTTATGGTTGAGATTTTCTGAATGATAGGCATGACGTGATAGATACTTTTATATTAATATATTATTTTCACAAATACTCGTATCACGATATGATTATTAACCTTTACATGAAGACTGCCTCTACTCGACTGCCCCATGATTTTTCCACATGACAGAGACGGCAAGCATTCTAAAGCTGAAGTCTAGTCTAAAGCAAGTGAAATAGACTGTAAAGGTTTAATACATTTAAACTTACAGCAATCAATTAAACTTTTTACTTGTGAACGCTAACGTAATCGTTACTTCCCAACTCATGGTACGGCTTTAGATTGATTTACTAGTCCGCGCCCGGCTGTAAAACGCGGGCCTTGAATACAAATGTAGTTTTAATTTTAGTTCGGAAGGTTGCCGGGGTTCGATCATAAACTAAAGTGAAAGTAAATCTAAAATCCCATCATTTTTGTTTAGACAATTTTGCCAATTGTTTACGTACAATGTAGACTGTAGAGGATAAGTTTTTAGTTGATATCACAATAATAATTATTTAATGGGTAGCCAACTAGCATAATTAAAATGGGTCATTCATTACCTATGAAATTGGCGTTTTTGGTCATAGACTTTAGTTGCTCCCTAAGTTTATTATCTAAAGAGTAACTTAGATATATTTTTTGTTTTCAGCAGTGCACTGTGTAACAAAGGTTTTTTCATATTATAATTGTTTTTTCTTTAAGTAATATTCAAAAATAAGCTTTGAAAACAACTCTTGCCGCCGGTTTATATGTTTCGAATAGGTATAAATGTATGATAGTACCTTGTTTTATAAAATAAAGATAGGTATACAAAACACCCCTTAATTAGAATTGTCTAATGTCACTGGAAAATTTATTTTGATTTTGGCATTAATACAATATACACAAAATTATTGTATGGAAAATAGACTTTTCCCAAAATTCTCCATACAAAACGCCAATTTCATATGTATACTCCATTTCAAATACCATGGGCCGATGCCACATAAAACTTTGAAGTGGCATCGGGCCATGGTATTTGAAATGGAGTATAATGACCTAATATTAAAATAAATGATCTAATACCAGGGCCGTGGTGAACGGCAGTAAAGGCGAAGCTACAGTGGTTGCGCGTGCAGCACTTGTGGTGTGTCACTGCCATCTAATTTGACATTTACAACGCGCACGCCACGCACACGCATCCGGTGTGGGATATCTTGGGACATCTTACACAAAACGACCTAGTCCCACCGTAAGCTCAATTAAGGCTTGTGATGTGGGTACCAGGCGACGATATATATGTAATAGATAGATACATATAGATACTTAAATACATAGACAGCCATGACAAGGAGGACATAATATTTGTATATTCGTGATAAATAAATACCCAGAACCTCTAGCTTCGTAGGCAGAGTCACTATCAACTAGGCTTCGGAGGCTGAGAATATGTACATTTTGTCATCACCCCCACTCTCCCCGAGGGTGTCCTAAGAGTCGACTAAGGGAAAACTACGACTAGGTAATAGGAGAGGCCTACGTCCAGCAGTGGACTAAGATGCTGGTGATGTGATACCGACAGTAACCTTACCAGAACAAGGAACCCTATAATTTTGAAGATAAGATAATTTGCCACTATAAAATGTCAAATGGAGGAATCGCCCAATTGATAGAGAACATAGACAAGAAACTGAAGAACTACTCCATCTCAGACTATTGTTTAATATTTCTCGACACCACAGATTTCGTAAAAACAAGTGACTACGATGAGTTAGTGGACTCTATAAAAATTGCATTAGAAAAGGTGCAGCATACAAATGTAATACTATGCTTACCGACTTTTGTGCATAGCTATCAAGCCTCATTGTTATTCAATCATCGTATAGGTTTCTTTAACAATAAATTGTATAGAGATAATTTAAAAAATGAATATGCGTTCATCATAGACACAAACAAATGCAAAATTCTGATTCTATGTACTCAAAGACTGGTCGTGTGAATAAAAAGGGTTTAGATTCTGTATTTTTGGATATAAGAAAACTGATCTCCAACATTGAGAGACGTAATGATTTTTTTCGTGAATTCTAGAACAAATAAAAAAGAATGTTGTATTGTTCCAAGCACGGTTCAACTTAAGTCCTTCAGGGTATTTTTCCAAAATATGCAGAGTCTCAAAAATAAAGTTGATCAACTAGAAAGCTTTCTAACTGAAAATTCTTATGATGCATTATGTCTGACTGAGACCTGGATAAACAAGTCCCAAACAAATATGCTCCGTATTTCTGGTTATACATTGGCCACAGCATTTTATCGGCAAGATCGTAGTGGTGGAGGAGTAGCAATTTTTTAAAAAGAGGGGATAGAATACAAAGAGAGAAAAGACATTGTAGCCTTATCTAAAGAATATATTGTAGAGTGCTGCTCTGTAGTAATACCGAAATTTGACATTGTCTTGATCTGCCTATATAGGCCAAATCGTGAAATAGAATCATTCTATGGTTGCTTGGAGAAAATGTTCAATATAATTAAACAAAATGCACAAAATAAGCATGTCATATTGGGGGGCGATTTTAACATAGATATGTTGGCGAAAAATAAACTAGCGAAACGCCTTACAGATCAAATGCTTAGTGTTAACTTATTCCAAGTTGTAACAGAGCCAACCAGGGTAGCAGCTCAGTCTGCAACGTGCATAGATTTAGTATTCACAAATTGGAAATTATTTAACCTTGAAGTTGCAGATCTTGGCTTATCTGACCACAAGGGTATAGTTTACAGTTTCGAAACCTATCCGCAAAATAAAAAAGTAAATAATAGCAACTGGCAAATTTTAAAACGGGTCCATAATCCACCAAACCAGTTGGCATTTAGAGAGGCTATTAAAGGCATAGATTGGAAAAGAACTTTAATATATCAAGATGCAAACAATAATTACAAAGCTTTCCAAAATGTTTTAGTAAAAACTCTACACGAAACAATCCCTTTAGTGAATACAAAAATCAAAGCAAAAAAGAAAAAAGATTGGCTGACAAAGGGTTTGCGAATTTCATGTAGAAACAAGAGGCTACTGAGAATACACATTAGTAATAATATAACCGAAGGTATTAGCATATTAAAAGCACACTATAATTGTTATAACAAAATATTAAAGAAATCCATTAACTATTCCAAAAAAGCTATTTACATACTACAAATGGAAAAATCTACAAACAAAAGTAAAACTATGTGGCAAATAATCAACGAAAAAAGTAGAGATTACACAATCCAAACAAAAGACAATATAAAAATCAAAAGTATATCATCCCACAACAAGATTTTAGAGTCACCAAAGGAAGTAGCAAATGTCCTGAATGACTATTTCGCTAAAGTCTATGAGTCAAAATTGGTTAATGGCATAAACAATATCCCGCCTGCTACACAATCATAATCATAATCATAATCATAATCATAATCATTTATTTGCGTAAAATAAGAGTATACAATGTTGTTACATAAATATCATGAGTCCTTCTATTTAGCCACCTATGCAGCATGCAAATTTTTGTAGACTTACATCTAACTTAACCTAAATAATTATGTATGTCTGCTTTGTAGAAATTCTTTAACAGAATAAAATGTCGATGACAGCAACCATTTAAAAAGTTTATTTTTAAATATTCTGTACGGCAGTTCTTTTATGTCATCTGGTAAGTTATTATAAATACTTATACACATACAATAGCAATTTTTCTTGAATGTAGCGGTTCTTTGCTTTTTATTAACAACAAGCCTATTAACATTTCTGGTGTTTCTTGGATAAACTTCATTGGCAGTGTTAAACAAGTTTGTATTTAATTTAACAAATTTACTGACTTCAAATATGTATAGACAAGGTAGCGGAAGGATATTCAGTTCTAGAAATAATGGCTTGCTAGGAGTTAACGGGCATACACCAGCTATAGCTCGAATGCATTTCTTTTGACAAATGAAAGCCTGCTGAATATCGGTTCCATTACCCCATAATACCAGGCCATAACGCAATACTGATACTACATAGCTATGATAGGCAGTTAACACTGTTTTTTGATCTGTAGTTTCACGTAGTCTAGTCAAAACAAAAACAAAGCTATTTATTCTATTACATACATATTCAATATGTCCATACCATTTTAAATCACTATCAACAATAAGGCCCAAAAATTTCACAACATTAGAATTATTCAAAATATGTCCATTATAATTAATATTCAATGTCAGATCAGATCTATTAAAATTCATATAATTCGTTTTCAATAAATTAATTTGCAAATTATTATGTTGAAGCCAGTTAATTATGGTAGATATTGTATTATTAACATTAATTTCATGATCAGTTGCCGATTCAGTCTTACTATTAGTGACAATTACTGATATGTCATCAGCATACAAAATGCATTTGTGTGGTGTAACTCTCGGTAAATCATTAATGTAAATTAAGAACAGTAATGGGCCCAGTACGCTCCCCTGAGGAACGCCATAATTATTATATCTATAAGTGGATTTATAAACATCTACCATCTGTGAGCTATTGACACACTTGACTTCTACACACTGTTGTCTATTCTCTAGATACGATGCTATCCATTTCAGGGCTGGACCTCTGATGCCATGGTATTTTAATTTTGACAAAAGCAAGTCATGCGCAACGAAGTCAAATGCTTTTGACATGTCGAAAAATAGAGCAGTTGTAAAGCTCTGATTGTCATATTGAGTAGCACTTTCTTGTATTAAACGAAAGGTAGCAAGGGTGGTAGACTTTGATCGAAGAAACCCATGTTGCTCAGGTGCGATAATGTTAAATTTCTCAAAGAAACTAGTAAGCCTCAAATACATTGCCTTCTCGAATATCTTTGATATTATGGGTATGATCGTAATAGGGCGATAATTTTCAATATTCTGTCTTGAACCTTTCTTATGAATGGGTATAACAATGGACGTCTTTAGTTTCGTTGGAAAAATACCCGACTCTAACGACAAATTCATAAGATAGGTCAAAACAGGCGCCAGTTCCTGAGAACATTGCTTGAGAATACGCGTCGCCAGGCCATCGTATCCCTCGGTATTTGTATTTTTTAGGGAGGTGATGATCCCGATCAACTCCTTTTCGCTGAAAGGATTTATAAAAATAGAATTGGTAATTATATTGCCAACAGCCGTATTAACAGTACAATAATTTAACCTATTTGTAGAATCTATGAAGAAGTTATTAAATGTCTCAGCAATTGTTACTGGTTCTGTTACAGTTTCATTACCAGTATTAATACTGTCAATGTACTGGTGTACAGTCGCAGACTCTACTTCACTTTTTATGATTTTCCAAGATGCCCTACATATATTTTTGCTATTTAAGACAAAAGCTTTATTTGCATTCTTTTGTGCACGTCTAATACATTTTTTTAGTAGTTTGGAATAAGCAACATATTCGTTTTTCTTTTCAGTAGTCTTATCCCTATAATAAGCGAATCTGAGCTCTCTTTTTCTTTTAACGCTTACCTTTAACCCGGCTGTAAGCCACCTAAGTTTCTTATAGAGTCCTAATTGAATTTTTATATGTGGGAAACACAGATTATAAAAGAGTTGCACCGTTTCATGGAAGCTACTAAAGGCACTATTTACATCAGTGTCATTATACACATCTTGGAACGTCAAACGGCTCAAGCAGTCTTTAAATTTTTGGACATTTTCGTCTGAATAGTCTCTTTTAAGCAAGGTAACGGTTTTTTGTATTATGGGTCTTCTTCTAGGCTTATATGAAAACAATTGGGCAGTGTCATGGTCGGATAAACCCAGCGGAATAACTGTTCCGGTACCTTGCTTAATATTACTGAAAATGTGATCTAGGCACGCGTTTTGTCGTGTCGGAAGATTTATGTAATCATACAAATTATAATTTTTGATGATATTGGATAATTCTGAAGTATATTTGTTGGTCTTTAGAGTGTTGATGTTAAGGTCCCCAGCTAAAACCAATTTAGCTTTGGAATATCTCTTTGAAACAATAAATAGCAGAGACCTCAATTTATTGAAGAAAGTTATTAAACATGATGACGGTGTCCTATATATGCATACAATTATCAAATTCATAGAGGGAATCTCTACAGCACAACACTCAAAGTGAAACTTTTCGGCCAGGTCACTAATAGGCTTGACAGGTTTATACGGCATACCGGCTTTAAGTAAAATGCAAGATCCTCCCCTTTTAGTTTTCCTTGAGTAGTGTGCTGCAAGTTCATAATGTCGTAACATAATATTTCGTTCCTCACCCTGCCTAATGAAAGTCTCTGTGAGACAAATTATATCTACACTTATTCCCCAATCACATAGCTCACCTAAACTTATTTCTAAAAGATCTTTTTTTGATAAAAAACTTGCAATATTTTGGTGCAATATTCTAAATTGGGTCTTCACGAAAAAACTCTACTTCGGAGTGTCCTATGCTCGTGGTGGTGGCCTGTGGGTTATCCTTGATTTGTGTATCCTGGTTCCTATCTATTGGGGTAGATAGGTAGGTACAATGATCCCTTGTAGAGTTTGGTGATTTTGTTGAGAAATAATCCGATATCCTCCTTTGTACGTTTTTCTTCATATTTCTAAACAATTTTATTTGGGGATCCCTTTTTAGCGCCGGCAATAAACCTTTTGAATTACTGGCAATAAATATACCTATGTGGTTTAGTACGTTCGACATTCCCCGGTTCGTGAGACGCCCAGTACGACTCGAGAACATATCAAAGCTTAGATCAAGATTAGAGTCGAAGGTGTAGTGTTTCTGATGTATGAGTACATTGTTCCTTAGTAAGGTGTTAAAATTCAAGAATGTAAAATTAACGACGTAGTGGAGAAATCTATGTTTCTGGCTCCTGTCAGTGAGAAGGAAGTTTTCAAAATAATAAAGGGTCTTAAAAATAAATACAGCTCCGGAATTGACGAAATTCCAGTTCCTTTATTGAAACTTTGCGTCACAGAACTAACGCCGCCTATAACTATGCTCATAAACCAATCTTTTGGTACTGGGACATTTCCCGAGGATCTAAAAATATCCGTAGTTAGACCTCTATTTAAGAAAGGTGATAAAACGGACCCCTGTAACTACCGACCTATTGCTTTATTACCAGCCATATCCAAAGTATACGAAAAAGCAATGTTTGATAGATTGTATGACTTTCTTGAAACAAATAACGTTCTACATGTAAATCAGTATGGCTTTAGGAAAAAACGATCTACAACTCTCGCTGTGACTAAATATATACAGAGAGCTTTAACGATTTTAGACAATAAAAAATATGCTGTAGGGCTTTTATTAGATTTAACAAAAGCATATGACAGCGTATCTCACAAGATTTTACTGAAGAAACTTTATGATTCGGGAATCAGGGGTATAGTACACGAGTGGTTTAAGTCGTACCTGAAAAATCGTACTCAGTACGTACAAATAAAGCATCACGACATAAATACAAAGATAATCACTGAAACGCGCTCGGAAAAGCGGGATCTACAGGGTTCTATACCACAGGGCAGTGTCCTGGGTTGCATATTATTCTTGTTGTATATAAACGACCTTCCGAAACTAGTGAAAATACATAACATCTTATTTGCAGACGACATTTCGTTATTATTTGAGGTTGACAAAGGTGAGAATCCTAACCAAATTATTAAAAAATGGTTTTGCGAAATAAATAATTGGCTTGGCATTCAAAACCTCGAAGTGAACCTTAATAAAACTAAATTACTGCAATTTCACCACGGACGTAGAACCCCTTTAGATCTCGATATAGTAATAAATAATACCAGAATTGAGGAAGTAGATCATTTTAATATGCTTGGAATTTCCATTGATAGGAACATAAATTGGAAAAAACACGTAGAGTTGACAAAAATTAAAATTTGTAGCTTCCAGTATGCACTGTTTAACCTGCGTAAGACCACTGACCTTAAAACTGCTCTCTCAGCCTATCATGCGTTTGCCCACTCTCGGCTTAGTTACGGCGTGATGCTTTGGGGCAACAGTACAGACTCCCATGAGTTATTCGTTCTCCAAAAGCAATGTGTGCGTATTATGGTGGGCATTCAACGGCCCGAAAGCTGTAGACCTTATTTTGAAAAGCTTCAGATACTACCACTCCCTTGCCAGTACATTTTCGCATTAGCTCTCTACGCCTGGAACCACAAACACGTATTCGACGAAATTCGGAGTAAGAGGAAAAAGTACCAACTTGTTATCCCTGCCTCAAAGACAAAAATGCTATCAAATAGCCCACAATACATGGCTATCAGGGTATATAATAAGATACCAGACAACATCAAGTCGTATGAAAATGTTGAAAAGTTCAGCAAAGGCAAAAATCCCTTTTGCAGCAAAAATGCTATTATTCCTTAAATGAATTTCTTACTGACCCTTTCGAATAATGAGTGCAATAGCGATAATCTGTGTGTGTGTGTCTCTCAATATGATATTAGATAATAAGTGACATATAAAAAATATATATTATTTTTTACCTATAATTAAAGTTTACATTTGACATTGTACATGTAGCGCATTTAGAATATTTTTTTGTTTAATAAGCTAGATTACTGTGTTGCTATACCCGGATGGGTGCATGTTGTAACATTAAATATTAATAAGACCTACTGTAAACACATGTATGCAATAAAGATATGAATATGAATATGAATAATTATAAGAACAAGGAAGGCCGACCCCAAATAGGTAGAAAGGTTCAGGAAGAAAAACAAGACTTTAGAGGACTATGCGTCAAAATGGACCAAAATCCAATCGAGCTGGGAGTAGTGTCATTAAAAAGGTTTGCTTATGTACTTTATTTTTTTTCATGCTATAGGTGCTAAGTCGAAATCCATTGGCTAATTTTATACAATTTTGTATAAGTAAGGGTACTCTCTAAGTAAATCACCGTCGTCCAGACACCAATCATCATTGCATTTAATCCGACTAAAACAGAAATATCTCAGTTTTGCAATGGAATCAAACAGCGCCCATGAAAGTGACTGAAATGAAATAAATGTAAATACCTACTTAATGACGCAACTTTTAGCTCTGTTGGTTTTGGTCCACGTTCCATACAATGTTGCCCATCGTCCTTTACGGGGTCCCGAGGGATGCTTTTCCCAGCATACCTAGTATACCTACTCGTATGCAGGAACAAACTAAATCACCCTGTAATCATGGAGTAACCAAAATAGCCGCAATCGTATGCAGGTCAGGGTTGGTGCGAGCAAGCTTAGGATAATTAGGATAACTTGACTAAATTAATATTGATAACAACATGGACGGATCTCGACGGGAAGTAGAGAAGGAAGTATTTTTTATAAGGTCTCTAAAAAATATTTTTGCAGGATATAAAGAAGAGCTTTATTTGGTGAAGAAAAATTTACTACATTTGTTTCGTTAAAAAATATTTACTGACACAAGTATTTTACACTGTCGATTAATTTATGAATGAATAATTATTACTAATTTAAACTTGTTATCTTGTTAGGATAATTTAGCTTATTAAGATTTGTTTCGCCCTGACAGGGTCCATGTTGCACTATAAATATATATGTTATCATCTTGTAACACCATGGTTGACAATAAATAAATAAATTATGAATCATAAATTAAAGAAATACGCCGTATGCATCCCGACAGGTGGGCTGGCATGGCCAGAACAGCGACGCGGACGTGGCAGACCCAAACGGAGATGGCGGGACGATTTGGACTCATTCCTTGACAACTGGCCGGAGGAAGCATAAAATCAGAAGTCAAAATGGAGATCCAGGTAAGAGGCTTTTGCCCAGCGTCGTAATTTGCCGTGCGTCTAGAATTTCGATGGTAAAATTGGGATGGCGGAATGGAGCTCTTGAGCACACTCCCCGAAGTTCCGTCGTCAACGCAACTCGCCGGGAACGCAAATCTCCAAGGACATTTTAAGATCTAGTCATATTTAGGTTTGATTTTCTGGATCTATGGTCAAACTTAGAAAGCTTGCCGTAAACTTAATACGTAAATTTTGAGCATTTGTCTGTCATTCCTAGCGTTGAAAATTTCAAGCGTTTCTAAATGGCTCGTTTTCCGGATTCTTTCGGAAAAATCAATGAAAGTTACCACTTTTTTCTACTTTATATACATAGGTACCTATGTTTTTTACGTCTAATTTTTACCTACAAAAGGAGAAAGTGGTATTATGATTATTTATCTCAAAACCCGAAAAAGAAGGAAAAAACACGAAAGTTCCATAAATTCCTGAAAAAGTATTTTATTGTTTTCGACATTTAGTTTATTTGTCAGCCTCCGTAGCCTAGTTGGTAGCGACCCTAGGTTTCGGGTTCGAATCCCGGCGAGGCCATTATTTGTGTATTCATTTATCACAAATATTTGTTCCTTGGTCATGGCTGTGTAATAAAGTATGTATTTAAGTATCTTCATGGTACCCACATTATAATAAGCCTTAATTGAGCTTACCGTGGGACTACGTTGATTTGTGTAAGATGTCCCAAGATATTTATTTATTTACCCCCTTATTCATAAACGTCTGCTAACTTAACAAGCCGCTAATAATTGTTTGTCCGTTTTGCTCTTATGGACACATTGTTAAGACCGAAACGGACACACAATTATTAGAGGCTTGTTAAGTTAGCAGACGTTTATGAATAAGGGGGCTATTTTATATTATTTATATTCATTGCTAGTCATTCCAATGTCACTTTCGTTGGAATGGCAGAGAGAGATACTCGATATTTATGGCAAAGATCCGGAAAGCCTACAGGACAATACAGTGATTGGTGGCAACCCTGAGCGTATCGTGTTTAGTTCAGCCATAGACACACGGCGTAAATAAAGCGGCTTGCACACCTGCTCGCACACCCGCAGCGGGCAGTGACACGCGTGTTACGCATCTACTGCGGGAGGAGAGGTGTTTGATGCTGAATCAGTGACTAAAGGTACATTCAGACCAAAAGAGCATTCGCTGTTCTATACCGCGCTCTACGAAATCAACCAATCACGTTTTGTGTAACGATCGATTTTTGTAGAGTGGGGGGATAGAATAGCGAATGCTCTTTTGGTCTGAATGCACCTTAAGCTTGAGCCACACCGAATGCGTGTAATTTTTTTTTGCACTTACATCGAAATGTACTATATTTTCTTCTAAAAAATGGTGTTGTCTATACCATAACCATAACCCTACTCGGGTGTGCTCGGTAATCGATCGGTTCATTCGGCCACGTCGGTAATCGCAGCATTTACCCTACTCCTGCATTATAGCTTCAATCTGAAATATTACCTGCCACTAGCAAATTCGTTCTGTACGAATACTACGAATTGATATCATTGAGTTTTTGGATTATGCTGTTTGTTTTATAATTATAACTAACGTGAGACTCCAACATAATTATTTAAACAGTACACGTCGGGCTTTGGTCGCGGGTACTCCATGATGAGGATCTTCTAAATGGATCGAAACATGTCGAGCAATTATCGACTTAAATTACGTGAGTAACCCGTTTGATAAATATTTAAATATATTTAGATACTTTAATTTCGATTGTCATCAATTTTTATAAAATTTTATGATTAGATTATATTGCGTATAATATATATTAATTAAGGTAACAATATTAATGAAACATTCATCATCATCATCATCAAATCAGCCGAAAGACGTCCACTGCTAAACAGGCCTCCCCCAAAGATTGACAATGACCGGTCCTGTGCCACCCGCATCCAGCGGACTCCTGCGACCTTCATCAGGTCATCAGTCCACCTTGTGGGGGGCCTACGCACGCTGCGCCTTCCGGTACGTGGCCGCCACTCAAGAACCTTTCCGCCCCAACAGCCATCGGTTCTACGCGCAATGTGCCCCGCCCACTGCCACTTCAGTTTAGCGATTCGGAGAGCTACTTCGGTATGTAAGCTGTAAGCTTGTAGTATGTAATGAAACATCATCATCATCAGCCTATCGCAGTCCACTGCTGGACATAGGCCTCCCCAATTTCACGCCACCGTTCTCGATCTTCGGCTGCTCGCATCCAGCTCCTGCCAGCCATCCTGCGCAAATCGTCGCTCCACCTTGCCTATTAACATTATTATCATGTATAATCATTAACGTAATGATTATACATGATAATGTAAAATCCGTTGTAATAGTTTTATTTCAGAAATAATTAAGTAAACAAGTTCATAAAGACGCAGTAACCTCTGGAATGTCTTATCTTATCTTACTCATACAGTCACGTCTATTAATATGTATACATTTCGGAACGTATGTCAAAGGCATAAGGATCAAAATCGTATACATATTATTAGAGCCGACCGTACAAGCATGACTCGTGTGCACCAATACGAGCGAAAAAAGCGCTTGTGGCCTAGCGGTGAAACGCACGGCTACTACGCCGGTAGCGGTCGTGGGTTCAATAATTATATTATAACTTATGTACCTACGAAATATCATCAGGGTGCTTAGCCAAGTTGCCAATCGCTAGCGCTTGCTAGCGCATCGTAGTTTTCCCTCTTTGTCGCACTAATATGAAGGAGTGACAGAGAGGGAATACTACGATGCGCTAGCAAGCGCTAGCGATTGGCAACTTGGCTAAGCATCCTGATATTCACAAGTGCTTTACGCTGAAGGAAAACATCGCTAGGAAAACTGCATACACCTGCGAAGAAGGGTGTATGTGAAATCCCCAACTAGTAGGTATACTCCATTTCAAACACCATGGCCCGATGCCACTGCAAAGTTTTATGTGGCATCGGGCCATGGTATTTGAATTGGAGTATACTTGGCCAAATGGAGTATACAGAAAAAAATGGCCTGCTATGCTATTCTTTTATTCTCACATACGAATACGACGCTGCGTTCGTCAACGAGCTCAACGACGAGACAGCCTTCACTTCGACGTAGAGCGCAGCGCTGCGAAAATCGGTATTCACTAACGTAGAATAGGGGCCTATTTCTCGAAAGCTTGTAACTTGTATCTAATACAAGCGGAAGTCCTTATCTAATCAACAGTGTTAAAAAGAGATTTCAACTTGTATTACAAGTTACAAGCTTTCGAGAAACGGGCCTCAGCTCGTCGTCGAACTGTAGGCGGTAACTCTCGACGCAGTGTAGTTCCAGCTCACGCCGCATTCGTCGCCGAGCGCTAGTGTCGTTTAAAGTGCATTAGTGAATACTATTTTTAGGCTCGACGCTGCCGCAGCGCTGACACAGCGCTGTTAGCAAGGCGGTTTCCTCAGTGAATAACACTGCTGAATACAACAACAACAACCAATACGAGTGAGCACTGTGCGAGTACCAACGCGTTTGTTTCATTTCATTTTATCGCCATTCATATCGTGGGACTAGGTCGATTTGTGTAAGATGTCCAAATATATTTATTTATTTATTCATTATTTATTTATTCTGCGAGGGCAGTGTCAGAGTGGCGAGGGCATCTCTGTTATGATATTTTTTGTCTGTTATTATGTTTAATGTGTAACTTTGATAGCTTATTATACGATGAACTAACGCAGAAACATGCAGCCATTAAAGAATTTATCTTCAAACCGATTTTTAACCACTCAACTGAGTTGTTGTCAACTCAACTAAGGTGTCATCGCTGAGACAGAGGCCGATTTGACAGCACAAAATTTGAGTTTTTTTTAATTCGGCGATTAAGAATTTTTTTTATCATTTTTGTTATCAAAACTGTACAATTTACATACATAGATGAAACTTAAATAATATATTAGAATGAGACCAAAAGATGAACAACGGTCAACTTTTGGGCAAAGGCTCGTATTTTCAAATGCTTGTGTAAATATAAGTAATGTTTATACATAAAATTACAATTACAATCAGTTTTGTATTTAGTATTTACAATTGATACATCTCTCCCTCGTCTTATAATTCAGTACCTACTTACTATAAAAGTTAACCCCTTATTCATAAACGTTTGCTAACTTAACCCGCTAATAATTGTTTGTCCCTTTTGCTCTTATGGACACATTGTTAAGACCGAAAGGGACAAACAATTGTTAGCGGGTTATTAAGTTAGTAAACGTTTATGAATAAGGGGGTAACCTTACACAATTTAAAATAAGTTATGGTAGACCTGTTTTCGAACTAGGACGCCAATTGGACGACATTTTGAAGTAAAAAGGATGATCAAAGGGAAAGAATTCGCAACTCGTCGCGAACTTGCCGAATTTATACGTAGTGGTAATAAATTATTACTTTTATAAGTGGGGCATTATTATGAAGAACTCTTTTGTAGACTGAGGTAGTATTCCTGAGGTATTCGATTAGTATAGATTAATATTTTCTTCGGTTACCGCGAGGATTAGGTCCCTACATATGAAATAAAACTAAGAAAACGGTCACACCCGCAGACCACGAACCCTGTAAAGTGTTCGAAACGTCGGGATGAAGTTAAATTTAATTAATATTACGCGAGTTTATCCGTTTTCATACTTTTAGTTTAGATTAACTTTATTGCAGTAAATGGTATATAGGTAGGTAGTAGGTATACTGCAGATTAATTGTATCTTATTTAGCACATGCAAACATAAAAAATTTCACATAATTATATATATAAGATTGATTTTAATCTTATAGAAAATGACATGAATCGTATAAAAGACTATAATAAAATTGCATTTTATTTAAATAATAGATGTCGAGGTGCATTTAGACTAAACGAGTAACGAATTTCGTAGAGTGGGGGATAGAATGAGCGAATGGCTCATTCTATCCCCCACTCTACGAAATTCGTTCGTTACACAAAACGTGATTCGTTGATTTCGTAGAGTGGGGTTAGAATGAGCGAATGCTCGTTTGGTCCTAATGCACCTTCATATACCAAAAAAATAAAGAGTTTACCAACGCGCGAGTGAGATTTGAACTCACGTTCTCAGCTTTCGCGGCTGATGTCTAAACCACTCGGCCACTCCAGTCGCGAGGCCTGAACGCCTTCAGCGCTTGATAACGGAGACCTAGGCTCTCTGAAACCTGTTTCGGGCAGTGTCTAAATACACGTTTTATTTATATTTATTCATCTATAAAGTTTATTTTTTGTCTCGTCCATTTTACGATCTGTGATACAATGAGATACCCGCCTTAGCTCAAAGAAACCTATAAATTGCCTATCATAACATTAGATGCGAGGGGAAATGACAAATGCATCTCACATTGTTTTTCAAACACCGAAAACTAACGCACGTAATGCGTTACAATAGGGTTAAAAATAAGTTAACAATCGTATAACTTGCAACCTTTTTGTTTAAACTAAGTTACCACACGTTTTCATCAGTTCTATTCATTTAAATAAATTTTTCGGCATAAAGCTCATTTACATTGAATTACATTGTGGACTGTATGTAAATTTGTTAAGGTAGCTTTTTGCATGTCCCGTTGGAGTACATACGATGTTTTGGTAGTTGGAAGAAATGTTTGTTTACATTGGAAGGCAGGACTAATCGGGATGTATTGTGATTGTGTCTAATTCTGTCATTGTTTGGAGAATGTTGCTGTTTGGAATAGTTTTGTCTTATTGTTGTATTTACAAATGAAACTAATAGCGGCCTCATGCGAGTGGGTAGTGATACCCGCTCGCATGAGGCCAATAAACACAGGGTTAACTGGTTAAGTCCATAGGTAATACGTATACCTGTACCAAAATGCAATTTCTAGTAATACTACTAACTAACTAATGGCCTTATGCAGCGGACAGACAGACGGACATGGCATGGACAGTCAAGTGCAAAAATAAGTATCGAAAGAATCCGCTCATAAATATGTTACAACGTTACGTTCTTATTACATAGAATTAGGGTGCACTGGGACATATTTTTGAACATTTTTGTGTATACCTTATTTTGTCTTTGACTGGACAGCTTACTACGGAACCCGAATAATTATTCCAACGATTCTGCGTTCGGTGGTTGAGCTCTTTATAAGGTTTCATTATTAGTATAAAAGTAGGTACTACGATGTTCAACGCAGCATAATAATATGATAATGTCGTATTATGAAACTTTGACTTGCGTGTTCGATTTCTTGAGCATTACGTATATATTGAAACCTTGCATTTCTAATTTTATTTTGCAACCTTAAGTTGAAGGCAGTAAAGCATATTTTCCAAAACACGTCTAACTCTTTGAGCTTTGATATAATATAAATCTTCGATATTTTCTACTTCAATGTCTAGCTTAAACTGTATTGAAAAGTGAACTTTAAATTGATTGTTGAAAGATTGATTTTACAATGACCTGGTAGTGAAGATATGGCGTTTAAAGAAGTAGTGATTGGTTGATTTCCATGAAATTTTACATAGTTTTCCTTCCTTGGAGCTATAGGGGAATACGATGACTGCCAACCATACCGGTTACAGAGGTACTACAATTAGTTACTGCATTAAAAGTCCTCCTCAATTACTTTGCTAGTGGTAGGACCTCGTGCAGGGTCCGCCCGGATAGCTACCACCGTCTTACCCGTTGACCTGCCGCTAAATAGTTAGTACTGTGTTCTGGTTTGGGGGTAAGATAGCCGGTGTAATTACTGGCATAGAGACAATCCATCTAAGTTCTCAGGGTAGGCAGCGCATAGGTGATTTTTTGGTTACTATGTCCATGGGCCTCAGTTACCACTTTCCATCAGGTGAGCTGAGAGCTCAGTTGTCTACCTTCGTCACATAAAAAAAAACTTATCGTTTACTGAGATGAGCCGGGTGAGGGTTGTAAGAATATATTTGTCACCAGCCCAACTCTTCCCGTGGTTTTCGTAACAGTCAACTAAAGGATTAGAGTGTCACTGGTCGTTTAACAAAGGTTATTTTTTCTATGTTTTCACAAGAGAAATAACCTCTATTGACAAAGTGGAAATAAGTCCTTTCGAAAAGATACTCTTCAATTACTTATTGTTAAATTATTACTGAGCTATTATGAGCCGGGGGATGACGGCCATAAGAATATATTTCACACCACCCTAACTCTTCTGGGTTTCGTAAGAGTCAACTAAAGGCGGATTTAGACCAAACGAGCATTCGCTCATTCTATCTCCCACTCTACGAAATTCGTTCGTGACACAAAACGTGATTCGTTGAAATTCGTTTATTTCGAAGATTTGGGGATAGAATGAGCGAATGCTCGTTTGGTCTAAATGCACCTTTAGGTATTAGAGTGTCACTGGTCATTTAAATGTATAAGGTGTAATCAAATTAGTGACGGATATTTTTACAGCCGTTTTGCAAAGCTGCACCTATATTATTAGTAAGAAATTTTGGCGTGTATGTCACATTTTGAACTGAGAGGGAAGGCGTTTTAAAGGTTAAAGAGATCCCCATTATTTTCGTTAAACTCCGTAGAATAATAGCTTTCGCACCTAAAAAGACGGCCCTTGATTGCTAATTATCAACTTTGTGCCAACAAAAGTTCCTTGCACCCATAGGCCGTAAAACCATTTATAAAGGACAGCGACAATGTAGAACATCCTTAGAGTTTAACTGCTCTAACTTATAACGACCTCAACATTGTATACTTTATGGCGGGTAGGGATGGGACACTGCTTTCGTAATCGGTACCGAAAAATCATCCAACCTGCAATACATTACATCAGAAGCCGAGAATCCGTTTTCATACCGAGGCATGTATAGTGCTTTTCTCAAACATACAAAGAAATACAAAAAAAATAATGACAATGTTGTCGAAATTAAAAAAAAAGTTACTTTGGAGGCCTAGGCCTAAAAAGTGTTATGAAATTCCATTTCCATCCCAGTGAGTTAATGCGTCCTAAAAGCGATACTTCCGAGTCTATTTTAACCCTTAAATCGACAACGACACTTTTTTTGAAAAAATACATAAAACTATAGTTTTTATGCCTATTTATATGATTTTAAATAACAGAAAATTAATAAAAAAAATCGCTCATGGATAGTTTTTCAGAAATCATATGTCAAGTATGTTGCACGTTGCCAACTATGCAGTGAATAGGTATTGGGCTTGAACGTCCAGTATTTTTGCCATTGCCAATTGTACGGTTAATTTAGTTTATTATATTTTTAATTTTTTTTTACATATATTATATGAAACAAGATATTTTATGTCAAAATCCTTATTAAAAAACTTATAATTTCAATAAGTAAGTAGTAATATCTTAGAACCTGTGGACTACAAATGAAAAAAAAAGGGACACTGAAATTCAAGGCTGACACAGAATAATATAAGTTTTTATAAATGGTAAATATAAATTCTCGTGGTTCTATGTCAGCCTTTGATTTCAGTGTATCTTTTTTCCATTTGTAGTTCACAGGTTCTACGATTAAGGTTCATAATTTAGTAAAATCAATGCATTTAGAGCGGCTTAGTTTACTTGGCTCATGGCATAATCAACAGCGATGTCCGAAACCGAATGATGTCCTTATCATACGGGAAGCAAAACTTTTTTCAGATTGACTTTTGTTTACATATTTGTTGGACTTAAATAAAATAAATTAAGTCACTCCAATGAAAAATCAATACTGGGAGTCACTGAAAAAAAAGGGACACTGAAATTCAAGGCTGACACAGAATAATATAAGTTTTTATAAATGGTAAATATAAATTCTCGTGGTTCTATGTCAGCCTTTGATTTCAGTGTATCTTTTTTCCATTTGTAGTTCACAGGTTCTACGATTAAGGTTCATAATTTAGTAAGTTAGTTCAAAACTTTTTTCAGATTGACTTTTGTTTACATATTTGTTGGACTTAAATAAAATAAATTAAGTCACTCCAATGAAAAATCAATACTGGGAGTCACTGAAAATATGCTGTTTACTGTACTGCTGTGCAGCATCTTCCTCGTCTGAGTTTTCGGCATCTAGGAAACTTTTTTTGGACTTGAAATCACACAGCTTTATTAGAAATACATTACATAAAAATAATATATAAAATAAATAATAATTCTTTGATATATTGGGCAGCAAAAGCTCATTGAGTGCGAAGATCTATTTTGTTATTAGTACCTACGTCGTTATGAGTAGTATGTAAAAAAATGGCCATATAGCGATATTATGATAAAGATGTTATTGCAGGTCACTTAGTACTGGTTTTTACATAAAAAGTGTCCCATTTTCATTTAATTCGAGTGGTTTTACTCGAAATTATAATGTGTTGATGAAGCACGGCAACATTGGCAACGAGAAAAATACTGGACATAGTTAAAACACCGTATCATTGGCAACGGGAAAAATACTGGACATAGCAACAACAACATAAAACATGGCGTAGTTGCCAACGGGAAAAATACTAGACATTCTACTTTGCAAGTAATAAACTCATTGATGAACTGTGTTAGTAGTTTCAAGTAAACAGAAATATGTACTTAAAGTATTTAGTTAAATAGATGTGCAAATTAAACAATACCTTATCATACAAAATGACGAAAAAAAAAATTGTTAACGTTAGGCCGGGCGACGTGTCCTTCCCAATTGGGTATCTTGGCGGCGATTTATGACAAACTAGCGTTTCTGTTGGCTCGACACATTTTTTTTTAGAATAATAATCATTATGCAATACACTTACACTGCTTAGTTTTCGCTTCAGCGTTTTGGTTTCTTGTGTAGATTTTTGTATTTGGGATGTCTAGTATTTTACCCGGTATCGAATTAAGGGTTAAGGAACATAAAGACAATATTTCATTGCATGATTGAGAAAAATAACATATTTGACGTCGGCGTCCTCATGTAGATATAAGGGAATGTAATATATAATGGGAAAAATATCCGATAGTAATCAATGTACGAAAACAACAGCTGCTGCTGCACCTGACCTGTCGTAATGGTCAGTTGCAGACGTTGTCTTATTCGCGAAATTGGTGAAGAATAAACCAGTGCTCAAATACGAAGTTGGTAATTATTTGTCTCATTCGTTGGACCGTAAACCCTACTCTTGGGTGCCTGTCGTGTCGCATAACGTCGATTGTCCTAAAATTTTTTGGCCGAGAATGTTTGGCATAATGTTACATGGCATACTACTTGTTTAGCCTACTTCATTTTGCGCATACACGTTTAAAATACCTACACCATATTTATTCTAATATTGATTACTCGAACGTCAAATGACCTAAAGCATAATAATCCTAATGTTCATTGTAATAAATATTGTTTTCCCTACTACTCGAACTGTAAATTTTCACTGCGCCTACTTTTATCATGTCCGAAATTTCATTCAAAAAGGCATTTTAATAACAACATGCAAAACATTTGAACAACAGGGTGAATGGTAAAAAAAAAAATTCAAGTAATAAACCAGGGTAAAACCGACGTGGATTGGTTAGGTTTCGAAGCTAGGGCGGAGTGAATGGGGTAGTATTTAAATACTTAAGTATTTTTAATCAATTGTTTACACATCCTTATACTTATAAAACCAAAAAGGGGGGACGGGGGGGCGAAGCCCCCCACCAGGGGGGCTCGGGGGGCGAAGCCCCCCGCATTAAAAAAGAAATAATCTGAACCTCCCCTACCTTAACCTGGATAGGTTCGTTAGGTACCTTTTATCCCTTAGAGCGGAAATAGAAGCCCCGCGCAGCGGGGCTTCGTCGACTGGTTCCCAGGTCAAAATTGCTCACTTAAATTCTTTGGACAACAGGGCGAATTATTTAGTAATAGTTAAGTATAAGGAATAAAAAATATTTTTAAAGTTAGTTATAGGTAGGTAATCACTTTTAGTAAATTAAATAGTAGGAACATCACCATTATGCACAATAATTTTTAGATACATATACATTAGACACGAAAATCATTAGGACAAACAATATTTAGGAATAACCAAGTTAGGATTAACAATTTAGGCATAACAAAAATATGCGCAACAATGTTTATGCCATTCATTTTTCGGCGTAAAGTTGTTATGCGACAAATTTTTCGAAATAAAAACATTATGCCACCCGATATAGACCCCCTACTCTTATTACAATGACAGATGAGACGCAATTTTATTTTTAATTATTAATATGGAGTTTTTGCCTATGACTAGCACGATTAATGACTATAACAATCTAATGGAAGATATTTGATAAGTTTTGGACCTTTATTGGGATCATTTGGACTATATTTAGGTGGTTTTAGGGTATTATTTCATTTTAGAATTCGATACTAAGTGAAAATACTTTATTTTTGTCAGTTTTCATTATAATATATGGGCAAATAGGCACTGAAAATCAATAAATAAATATTATAAATCAGGCTAGGCAGTCAAGATGCCATTTTGCAATTGTATACGAGTACGTTATGCGTCGATAAGTGATGTGACCATAACATGTATGGAAATGGTCACGTGACTTTTCGTTTGAATATGTAAGGAAAATCGAATCGCAGGTGCATAGTAGTCAATGGGATGTTCAAACGTGTAGATTATAATAGTTTATTTCATAAAACGTGGTAAAATACAAATACTATAAATTACCTTTATTAGTTCCGTTTCCAAATATGAACTAATCAAGTAACAACATAATTAATTTACAAATGCAAACGTATCTATGTACCGATAAACCGAAATGCTTTAATTGTAAATGATTGACTAAAATTATTCCATGTGCGTGAATTAATGATGACACCTACTTATTTCGATTATGGGTGATCAATTTTGGAGCAGTCATTCATATTTATTACGAGGATGACCGGCGTGATCCATTACTGTGGTTCAGCTATGCTATTCTCTTATTCACACATTCGACGCTGCGTTCGTCAACGAGCTCGACGTCGAGACAGCCTTGTCTAAAATCCTAGCTGTTTTATTTGACATTAGGAATCGAAGCTGTAAGCGAGGTTGAGGGCGAGTTCGTCGCTGTTTTTCGTTAGAGAATACGAAGTTCGTACATTAAACGTCAAACTATCGACGCAGTGTAGTTCCAGCTCACGCCGCATTCGTCGCCGAGCACTAGTGTCGTTTAAAGTACATTAGTGAATACCATTTTTTGGCTCGACGCTGCCGCAGCGCTGACACAGCGCTGACAGCAAGGCGGTTTCCTTAGTGAATAACACTGCAGGGCATAATTGTATGGAAGATCTGGTGATTACGATGCAGGAAGCCTACAAACTATCATGGATTGTGCTGCCTCTTCGTTGCACTTGAAAATTCACGCTCAAGTGTGACAGGGATGGAAGAAGTCGATCCTGGTAGCCTTCCAACAACCGTAGCACAAATGGCAGGATATATTTTAACCCTTTATACGACTAAAATAGGGGGTGCTCCCGTATTCAAGTTTCCTAGACGCTGAATAGTCCTAATAATAAGGGGTTCAAAACATAAATACAAAAACCGGCCAAGTGCGAGTTGGACTCGCGCGCAAAGGGTTCCGTACCATTATCAATTTATTACTAAAAAAATACAGTTAAATCAACTTACCTCAAAAACTATAGGAGATAGTTTGATCAAACCAAAAATCGTTGATAGAGTTTATTAATGTGCGTAACATATATTCTTTTTAGAAT
Organism: Thaumatotibia leucotreta; assembly: GCA_025490895.1. Taxonomy (NCBI): domain Eukaryota; kingdom Metazoa; phylum Arthropoda; class Insecta; order Lepidoptera; family Tortricidae; genus Thaumatotibia; species Thaumatotibia leucotreta. The sequence continues at coordinate 29,223 of JALPQI010010929.1, forward strand.
TTTATATCGCGTTGTTTAAAAAATAGAGGGAGGGAGACACATTTTTCAGAATTTGAGAGCTGATATCTCGAAAACGATTTGCTTAAATAAAAATGAGACTTATAAACCTTCATAAATATCATTTTCAAAGACCTTTCTATCAATACCCCACACGCTTATATACAACAAAAAAAAATTCTATGTCTCAGTTACATGTATGGAGGGCCCCCACCCCAATGGTTTTTTTTATAATTTAGTATCATAAGTGTCATAATCCTGTAGCAGTTTATACAACACATATCCTTACCAAATTTCGTTACTGTAGCATTTATAGTTTCCGAGTAAATCGGCTGTGACAGACGGACATACGGACAGACGGACATGACGAATCTATAAGGGTTCCGTTTTTGCCATTTTGGCTACGGAACCCTAAAAAGGGGGTCAAAGACCATTTCCAGTATTTTTGACGTTTTCGAATTAACAATAGCGCCTAGGTTGCGCGTATTCTCCGCTACATGCAGCGCAGACGCAAGTCTCTTCCCTTCTAACCACTGAAGCCTCCGCACGTGTCCTAGACTAAAAATAAGAACCCCACCGATTGTACTTATCAAGTATAAAAATGGTAAACTATGATAATTAGTAGTTTCCTTTAGAGGCCCAATACAATATTTATTATAAAATTTACTTAAACAGGTATTTTATCAATTATTATTATTTCAGAAATTACAGTAATCCCCGTGTAAGTAAATATCAAATGTTTTTTTCTGTCAACCATATTTTGCCACGGAAAGTGCACGTTGATAATGATCGCTACTGACTATACTTTCATTAGAATGACTAAGACAATTTAGCGATAAATTCTGAATACATACGAATTCGAAATACTAGGTGAAACTGAATAAGGGGCAGATTCATTCACTGTGGATTTACAAACACATACCAGTTATTTTTAAATTGAATTGTAGAAAAACTGATTTTCTTGAACATAACCACTTCTCATATCATCATATATATATCGTATCGTAATCAGGCAGCTAATATACTTGTCTGTTACCTGACACCAACAATATAAATATTATTCGTCCGATCTAAGAAGATTGCGTTTTAATATTAAAAAGGGTTAGAATCCTAGACTCTGTTGCGTTCTAGAGGCTAATGTTATTTGAAATTGAGTACCTACAGTTATACACAATTGATCAAGTCTATTTGGCATGAAATCCTGTATCATATCATTGCTATACTCGGGTCTACAATAATCAATTTGAGTCTCTTTAAACAAATGTCAAAGAGACTCAAAGATACCACAGGTGACCCAAGAGCTAGCAGCTACCTCGCTCAACAGATCAGCCTCGCGATCCAGCGGGGTAATGCTGCCAGCATCTTTGGGGCCATGCCGCGGGGGCCGTTTTTAGATTTAGATTTAGTTTAGTATATATTTATTTATAGTGTAGTTTAATAATATTATAGTTTTAATTTTGTATATTTTTGTCGCTAATAAATAGCGAAACCGATTTGTATTAATTGTTTTTAATAGAATAATTAATTCATGGAAATGTGACCTTTCTTTCACTTTGAATACGGTTGTTTTTTCGATGAAGTGATACGAAATTGAGTAAATCGTCCATTAAATACAAAAGCGACACAAGTCAAAAATTTACTTTTTACAGGGGAGCTGTTTAAAGATTTTGTATTCGTTTTTTGTTCACAAAAAATTTTTACAGCATTAATATTATATGTGTTATATATCAATTTGTAGGCATTTTAACCCTCTTTTGATGTGTTTGGTTATTAGAAAGTAATATTTGCTGTGCAAGCTTTTATGAGCGTATACGTCCATTTTGCATAAAAAAATAACATAAGCTCTGATAATTTTTTTTACATCAAAGGCCACAAATACAAAAAAATAAGCATTTATTTCATTTAAAGCATACATAAAATCATATCTTAAACATAGAAATACTGTTTTTTAACAAAACTGAACCAGGCAAAACTTTTTCTTACTATTTCTTTACTTACATATTGTCAGAACATGTTTTTAGGTACCGTAAACCGGGGTTAGTTTGATTAATTTTAACTTTGGTTACAAATTTTTATGAATTTAACCGACGTACTAACTTAAAATTCAGATATAATTATCGGTTTACTTCAAGAATCAACCTGCTATATAAAAAAATGTGGTAACTTTAGTTAATAAATATAAAATAAATACAACGCGATCAAAGTTAAATTGTTGAGAATGGAATTACTTTGATACCACTTATTTTTTACTACAAACCGGAAATAGCCCACCTAAATTCATGTAAATAATAAAAATCGGTTTAGTACATTTTCAGTTAATTGTTTTTTCTATGTGTATTGTATTTGTGGGGTGGTTACTATGATCCCATACTAAATGATCCAAATTGATATGTTTTGACGGTTTACTAGTTTTTTCATTAGAATTGATGCAAGAACTTAATTTTTGCCGATACAAAAGTATATCTTTCAATATTTAATTGCTGCGATAATAAATCTTTCCTAAAAATTTACTTATGATTAGTAATAATGTAACATTTTTTTTTTCTAGACCTCATGACAGTTTCTCGCTAGTACTTGGGTAGGTACTACTTATGTAGTGAAGTAATAGACATGATGACTGTCAAGTCAAATCAACACTTTTTTCGATTTTTGAAAGATTTATATGAAATACACAAAAGTGACGTCACGTTTGTATACTACACTTATATTAAATAAAAGTTCTGCACAATAATTAAACTGCAGTCTATATATTAGTAATAACTTATTCGTGTATGATGCAGTGCATAATGTCTAATAATTTATTTTAAATACAGTCATCATCCCTATGTTGGCATTGCTAAAAGTGAAAAAGTAAATTTTTAGATTCGTTAAAACATACAAATGTTTGTTTAACTTGTATTGTATACAAATAATATATAGGAAAGTATGACAAATACTTAATAATCTGAGGTTTATGCCATTATTGTTTCTTCGTGATTATAGGTACACAAAATTCATAGTCATCCTGTCCACACAATCTTTAATATACTTTTAAGAAAAACGAACACATTATAAAGTACCACGTTTTACAATTACCTACCGTTTTTATAAGATGTATTGTATTTTTTAAGATTTCATGCAAAAGAAACACAATTATTCAATCTGGTACATTTATGGATTTTAATATTATACTGAATTAAAAACGGTTGTAAATGCAACAATGTTTTTTGAAACGTACTATGAAGTGTACATTTTAGAATCCTAACTGCCATTCCGTATTGCGGCTCCTTTGTTTATTAAGAAATCTAAACCATACATATTTACTTTATTAAAAACAGCATCATGTATAAATATGGCTCTTGTGATTGATGCATTTGAATATATTTTTAATTCAAAAAGGTTGCAAATCCTAATACGGCAGTTTTGTTTAATGAACAATCAAATTGAAGAGGATATTTTGTAATTAAAACTGCCACATTCCGTTTTGCGACTCCTTTTTATATAAAAGAAACATAATATTTACGTATTTATTTTATTCAAAACGGCCACATCTACAAATATGGCACTTTTGCTTACATATTTCTTAACGTAATTACTTATTTTTTCGTTTTATGGCACTTTTTCACAAAAATGTCGTGGGTTTTGGTCAACGGTCGAGTCGCAACTGACAAAATGGCAGTTTAGCACTGAAGTTAGTCTCGAAAGAGGGATAGTGCAAAAAGGGCACCTGCATAATTTTGATACTTTCTAACGTCAAATCGACAGGTGTCTTAGTGCCACGTAAAATATCAGTGCTTATAATGTCATTTTTGCAATAAAAACATTTTTCACGGTTTTTGAGTTGTGTCGCTTTTGTATTTAATGGACGAAATGTTGTGGAGAAATTTGATGTATTCTTGCAGTCTGGTAATGAATATTTGTAGATACTTCAGAATATTGAAATTAATTTTCTATTATTCTTCAAATATCGTTGTAATATTAAAATAGAACATTTGTGATATTTATTTCTCATAGTTCACATACGTGTAAATTCTAAGTATCATATTCAAGTACTTTTTTTTAAATTATTGCGGAGGTAGTGTCGTATCAAAGTGTTAAAGTGCAAGAACAAGATAGAGAGGGCTGGAAGTTACTCCACCGACAAGAGAATGTCTCTTAAGGCTATGATGATGGTGATGACTAGAACTAACTAACTTTCTACTTCTCTATGAATGCAAACATTGTCAACCGAACCAATGCTCAAAAAACGGTGACAATACGGAATCGCAGTGACGCATCGTATCTGTAATGTTTTTGCCGCATGCCCCCCCACACCGCTGCTGAAAATACGCAGACGGTACGGATTTGCAGTATGTACTTTGCATCTTAAATTCGGTATCGGTCTCATATCCGATACCATAACAAACCAGTATTACCTACTTCCATCTCTAGAAATAATATTAAAAGCGCAAGGAAATAAATGTGAAATTCGGTTTCCGTTATCAACTCCGATACCAAATTAATCTTTTTAGAATCACTCCCATCCCTAGAAAGTGCTTTAAATGTATAAGGAAATAGCTCAATCTGGGCATTGCCCCGCTGCATTGAAAATTCCTGCCTAACTACTTCGGTACCTGCCAATTTAGACATTAACTACTTGACTTAGTTATTGAGGGTAGTTAGCGTGTATTTATACTGTTTTGATATACAACTGCTTAGTGGATGGAATGTTCGAACTTTTAGATTGATTTGATATAATTTTGCCATGCCGTGTGGTGACGGCAGTAAGAATACATTTGTCACCACCACAACTCCTCCTGCGGGTGTCGTAAGAGTCGACTAAGGGATTGAAGTGTCACTGACCATTGTTTTATAAAATAAAGAAGAAGAAATTGTTGTTATGATAAAAAGTACTGGAAATGTTAAAAAGTCTAAAAAAAGAGATTTTTTTTGGTGATTATTGACGTAAGATCTCATAATCATTTTTGTTTATTTTAATGCCTAGAATGCAAAGGTAGTTATAATCTTTTGGAATCTTCGCAAGCACCCTGTATATTTTATTCAGGACTGGTAAAATATGCCGTAAAAGTCGGACAACCCACTACTTTAGCTTTAGATACACCAAATAGGCCAAAGCGACCATAATTAATACAAGTACTCGTAGTTTTCTACTCTCAAAGAGGTCTGTAAACGCCAACTTTTCTCGTACATTCAGATTGGACCAACCTCGGCTTATAAACGCCGATCTTATTAAGATCTCAAAGAAAACCAAAGAAAACTCAAGGACCCCGATCCCTTAGATTCAAAGCGGAGTTAACGAAGCGGGGAATTTAAAATAATCCAGACAAATTCAAAATGTCGTCCTCATAAAGCTTAAGCTAAGAGCACCGATATGATATAATTATGACGGGTGATACGGATTTCCATGCCGGCTAATACGGCCACGTTAGGAAGGAGGGTATCGAAAGACGGCTTGACGGGTACTGGTGTTAAGGAATTTGGTAGGGTTATACTACGGTAGCTGCGCAGTAGAAAATAAACAGTATGTTAAATATTATTTGGTGGTTAGAAAGAGAAAAATTTATTTTGTGTCAACAAAGTTACGTTGCAGGAAACAAGTAGATATAGCCAATTATGATTGTTTTCTTTTGTGGCGACACAACATAAATGTCATGATAATTGAAAAAGTGTACGCAATTAAGTATTTTAGTGTATTCAAAGTTTCAAACAATACATTAAATACTTAATTAACCGGTCCGAGCAGCTAAATTCTGCAATATGCAATGTAAGAAAATTTTATTAATTTATGAAAATTTTTAATTTCTAATTCTAATATTGAAGACTTATACTCCAAAAATCCCTAAGTCCAAAATAAGCCAGCAACTTGTAAACGGTGAATCTTTACCGCATTCATTGTAAAAGTTTTTTTTTTGTATTGTTATTATTATTTGCAGTCGAGAACAAATATAGTTGACTCTGAAAAGGAAACATACTCAAACCATTCTTTATTCAAACGGTAACATTTTCAATCGTCAACCAAATCGTTTAACAATCTATCCAAAATCCGTTCAATTAATTTCCGCAGAAACATTTCCCAAACCTTATTCTCGAGTTCCCAAGCAGGATCCCACTACTGTGTACTGTGTATCCTCTTACTGTGGCCACCGGAGGTGAGTTCAGTGCGCAACGGACGGTCTCAGGGGGCGGTCGCTCTCGTCGGTAACTTTTCGTGTGTCGCGAGTGACGATGTAGGCTAGTGAGTACTGTTTTATTAGTTTGCTGCGGAAAAATGAGAAAAGTTGGCGAATAGGGTCAGGTGGGAAACATACAATAAGGTAATTTGTGTAGACGAGTGATTAGTTTTGTGAAGAAAGTTATAGCAGTTTTGGTTATTTTGTGATAGATGAAAACTTATGAAATGAGATTGATTTTTAGTTTACTCGTTTGTGGTTACGTCGAAAATTTACTGCTGTAAAAGAAATTGGTAGCCTTTCGGGTCGTTTCACAATTGAGATGTTTTAAAAGAAAACTGGTTTAGAGTAATTTGACATTGGTTTTAATTATAATATTTATAATAGATAATACTTAACCGTGTTATCTCACTGTTTTGTGTGACCAATGTTCAAAATGTTAAAAATATAGGGATAATAGAAAAATTCTTTGCCTCGAGCAAGATTCAACTTTGCCCATCAAACCATTTTTGTTCAAAGTCAATATTCTAGTTTTATATTCATAAAACTAAATTTGTCACCCTATGTCGGAATTTCACTACAATTGTAATTTTTTTGACAATTGTAATTTCGCTTCGCTCAAAAGCGACTCTCGAACAGTCGAAGTTCATACGTATGTAATTATTGTTGATTTCTAAAAGTTCTTGCAATATATTTGATATTGGTGTATTGGTGGCAAACAAAACACTATACAGACGACTATAACAAATACACAATAAGTGGTAACCGTAGCCTGCAATGGGAGAAATGGTTATTTTTTCCAATTGTCGCACCTGTATCGGTATACTCGCACCTTGGTTTGGAAAAACACGGAACTTTAAAGTTCGTGAGATGACTCCGTAGATAGCAACTCATGATTAAAAAACTCGCATTACCATACATTTTAGGTGGTTTTGTTAAACGGTCTACATTTTTGTCTCTACAAACCGACTTAACGACAATTTTTTTTGGATCTATTTATAAATTTAGGGAAATTCCAATACAACCTGATTTAAAATAGATTTTACCTTGCCTTGATGCCTTTTCGACACAATTTGGAATTTTAGTTTAGGTATATTTCTCTTTAAAAAAATCACTTCATCCCTGGATTTCCATAGCAGTTGTATAACGCTACCTACTGAAGGTTAAAACTGAGATTATTTTCTTAATTATCTCTGCTAATTACTATTCCTAAAGATGTTTACTTAGGGATTGAATTTTAACGCTTGAAAGTCTAGTACGGATCAAAAGAAGTTTGCTAGTAAACTTTATTTTACCTTTTTTTCAGACCTAAGTCGCCTATTAAGCATTTTTAATTACATCTTGTTTTATGGTAAAGATAAATGATTTTTTGTACGGAGTTGTACAGCCAGCTAAAAATGTGGTGTACTGGTAATCACTTTTCGTCTTTATTACTACGGAATAGAGCCGATAAGTGGTAGACCAGATTTTCGCTTTTAAATTTATCTACACCTACATTTAAGTATGAATTCGACAATTACGTATGAGATTCAGTGTGGCGATTATGGGAATTACCTCTTAATACATACGTGTGGTGACGGCAGTAAGAATACATTTGTCACAACCCCAACTCCTCCTGCGGGTGTTGTAAGAGTCGACTAAAGGATTGAAGTGTCATTGACCATTATTTGATAAAGATTGATGATGGGCAGCCAATCCGCTTGCCCAGCGTGGCGATTATGGGCATTTATGGGCTGTCCCAGAAGTAAAGAGACAAGATTCGAAAGAAAATATTTAATAAAAAAATCTTACAAAACACTACTATTTACATTTAGTTAACTTCAGAATTTGATTTTATTTCCTACTTTATATGAAATTTGCTTGTGCAAAGGCTCTGTAGCCAATTTTTCTAAGGTTGATTGCTACTCGTGTCATTACAGCTTTTCGAGAACTAGCTGTCACACTTTTAGCCAATTTAGTACATCTATGCTTAAATCCAGTCAACGATTTGGGTTTTTCTGTTCGTTTTTTATATTCTCGTTTAAATAAAGGTCAATAAGCTTCAATACTAGCAGCTTGGGGAACATTTGGGGCGTTGTTATGTTTTTGTATAAAATCTATACCTGCAGCCTCTGGATGTTGAGTGACTTCCGTGGCGTAGTGGCATGACGCCACATCCGGCGAGAATATAATTTCTTCCTTCTGGTAATGCTTATCTATGAACGAAATTTATCGCATTATCACACATTCTCTCAAATAAATACGTGCGGTCATAGAGCTTGTGCAAATATATGGTTAAGATGTATTGCCATTTTGGTCTATGGCTTGTCAAACGAGATATTTATTGAAAAATTTGACCTTTGCTACAAGTTTTTGCGAATAATCTACGGAGTCCCGTCGAGTCAGATGTTAGTATTGCTTCCCAGGAATATCCGTTGGGTCCACGGCCACGTAAGTCTCATCATCAATTATGAGAACTTTTTTCAGTGTTTTTTCATACGCTCTTCGGCAATCTCTTTTAGCTCGCACTTCCTGGTCCTTAAAGTACTTAGGAGCTGACAGTTTTGCAAATGCTTTAAGCTTTAGGTCGCATGTTTTAATACGAGCTATACTTGACTTCGATATTTTCGATTTATCCGCAGCAGCTCTAACAGACATCGAAGGATTCCGTTCATACACTTTTTTTTACTTTATTTATGTTCATAGCTACGGAAATAGTACATTTTTTCCGGAATCTTCTTAAAAATGTGTTCATGTGATTCTTCAAAATGCTTTATAATTCGATACAAAGTAGTTCTCCTTACTCCCTCTGAAGAAAAATTAGATATCGTGTCCGTTTTTCCATAACATTCATAATTCTGAACAACTCTTTAGCGAATACCACGTGATCAGCTCTTTTCATTACTAAAATTTCAATAATACAATCATATTTCACACTAAATTTTACAGATTTGAGGCAAACGGTGGCCATGACAGTAATTTTTCTTAAAGAAATAAAAATATTTTCAAATAGTTCAAAATTTGAAATTTGTCTCTTTACTTCTGGGACACCCTTTACCTCCTAATGCGTCTATACGCATATTTCACATACGCATAGGTATTAAGAGAGGCCTACTTCCAGTAATGGACTGAAATAGCCTGATGATGTATGAGATCCGTAGCAGGTTTAATTTTTTCATGGCCTGTAGCTCAGTCGGTGGGAGGCAGAGGCCTGTGAAGCAAAAAGGCTCCGGATTTAAATCCCGGTGTATTTACATCTCTTTGTGTATTTGTAAATTCTCATAATTATAGGTCCTACTCGTAGATTTAAAGGTTGTCACAGCTATGTACAAAAAGTTAACGCTACCGAACCTTAATTTTCTATATTTTTATATATGAAAAAGCTTGACCAGGGGCTAAATCCCGGGCCAGGGGCCTCCGTAGCCTAGTTAGTGGTGATCCTGCCTACATAGCTGGAGGTTCCGGGTTCGAGTCCCGACGAGGGCATTATTTGTGTATTTATTTATCACAAATATTTGTTCCTTGGTCATGACTTTGTGTGTATTTAAGTATCTATTTGTATCTATCTATTTATCACAAATATTTGTTCCTTGGTCATGGTTGTCTATGTATTTAGGTTTCTATAATTCTATATGTTCGCCTAGTACCCACATCACAAGCCTTAATTGAGCTTACCGTGGGGTGGGACTAGGTTGATTTGTGTAAGATGTTCCAAGATATATATTTATTATTTATTTAAGCATCAAAATATTGGTATTTTTGAGGCCCTACAGCGAACCACGAACGAAGTGTTGCCTTCCTGTCACACTTTCGTACGAATTCAAAAGTGCAAGAGAGAGGCAGCACTTCGTTCGTGATTCGCGGTAGACCCTCAGGATGCTTAGCCAAGTTGCTAATCGCTAACGCTTAGTAGCGTGTCGTAGTTTTCCGTCTCTGTCACTCTTTCATATTAGTGCGACAAAGACAGGTAGCTGCCTTTCGGTTACGATTAACGATTAAGCGTTAGCGATTGGCAACTTGTCTAAGCACCCTGGAATTTTCTTAACTTTCGAACGTGGTCTTAACAGAACTGTCAATCAAAATAAGAAATAACAATTGATCAAAAAAATATTTGTTACTCAGTGATGGTTATTTTCTTTCCCCCTTATGTATAAACTTCTTCTAACTTAACACTTTGAGCTCCCGAGGGGAGTTCTCTGTGGGAGGTCCATTTTCGCTACAAAGCGAAAAAATCACGGGATCAGCCTCCGTAGCCTAGTCGGTAGTGACCCTGCCTACGAAGCTGGAGGTTCCGGGTTCGAATCCCGGCGAGAGCATTATTTGTGTATTTATTTATCACAAATATTTGTTCCTTGGTCATGCTTATATGTATCTATCTATTATACAGGGTGTTTGTTATATCATTAGCCATATTGCAATATGTGTTGGGTAAAGGCGTAAAAAAATATTTGGTAAAACAAAAATAATCCATTTTTCATTATCCTTTTTGTTATAGATTTTTTTTTAAATCCCATTATCTAACGAATGTTTGGTCACTATGATCACTTGCTTACTTTGCGTACTGCCCCATCATCTCATAACTGCCAAATCAGATTGGAAAGGGTGTTTGAGTTTGCAACTTTAATTAACCCGCATAAGGTAACTAATTCAATGCGTTATAACGTACGTAACAAGTTTCCTACGCGTGGCGGGGAATGGAGGTGGAGCTTAACTTGCAGGTAAATCTCACGAAATAGCATTATCAGTCTATCGCATACAGTACTAATAGTGAGGGTATTTTGAGTTGCGCGCCGATCTGAGGGTAGTTTGACTCGAGCGCGTTTACACAAGCGCACTCCTTCTTTGTTTACAAATGGCACATGGCATCTTGCGATCAGCCGAGCCAGCATAATTTGACCTCAAGAACGTAGTAACTTGAATGTTTCGTCATACAAACGCGTACTGGTTTACCTCAGATATCGATTCTAATGCACTCTCTAAGCAAATTGAATTGTTGATGACGACGAGCAGGTCCAGGTAAGAATGCGCTTGGGCAGTTTTAATCAAATAACAATCGTGTGTGCATGTAGTTAGGACATTTTATTCATTGTTTAGTGCCGATGGTGGGGTGAGTGACGTCGGCTGACTTGTGATGAACTCCTGATTGGCTAAGACTTGACTACTCAAACCTGCTACCCTTTTGTCTGCCATCGAATCGCACGGATTGAAACAAACTTACCTAGTGACCACAAATTATGTTTTTGCCGGATAAAAAACGGGAAAAAAAACTAAAAAAAAGTGTCACTTTTTTTTTCAAAAATGTTGTGTACTGGTGATCGCGAATGACATATCCAAATTTGGCTAACGACATAACAAACACCCTGTATATATCGTCACCTGGTACCCACATCACAAGCTTTAATTGAGCTTACCGTGGGACTAAGTCGATTTGTGTAAGATATCCCAGATATTTATTATTATTATTATTTATTTATCTGCTACGAACGTAGCGTGTAGCACTCGTCCGCAATGAAAGTGTTAACAAGCCGGCAAGTATCGTTTGTCCCTTTCGCTCTTATCAATATTTTTATCACCGAAAGGGACAGATAGGCAGCAGTATACTGAAAATACTGAAATAGTATATTAAAATAAAATTACAACCGTCTGGGATCTGGCGAACTGAGTACTTTTAAATACCTACGATGAGGCTGAAAAGAGAAGATATCAAACCAATTAATTTCCATTTGAAAACGTCAAACGATAGCAATCTAATTGAGGGTTCTAATAGCCAACCAAACGACGCTAATTTTGAGATTAAAGATTGTGAAATTACTTCATTTTAAATGAAGTAGTTTAAACAGTCCAGGTTTTATTTGAGTTCAATTTTTAAAACAGTTCTGTGCTGATAGTTATTATTTGTCATTTTTAATCCTGGCATAAAATCTGCATCATAAAAATTAAGTCTGTAAAAACAAATGGCTCGTCCGATTGTAACCGGTAACGGACGAGCCGTGTGTTTGTTTGCATCCAATATAACTTTTGTGCAAAAACTATGATAAATCAGCAGTTAATACTTACTTTAATATGGAGTAAAATTATGTACAATTATCTCAAAAACTACGACAATTGTAGTGAAAACCCATCAAACATCAACATCATGTCAAGAATTAACGAAAATCCTTCTAAACATTGTGACAATTGTCACAACTTTCGGAAAATGAAATAGTACATTACAACACGAGTGCGAAAAATATGAAATTCGAAACGAGTGGCGATGTTTTAAAACACGACCGATGTTTTTGTACGTGTCTCGTACGACGTTTTTAAAAAGTACACCATCTGTAAAAAGTATTTTTTTAGAACAGATGGTGCCTTTTTTAGGCTCTAGTGCGAGAAGTGGGCCATTTTACGTCAGGTCCAAAACTTCGGATTGCCATTTGAACTAAAAGTATTTTTTTAGTACAGTACAGATGGTGCCTTTTTTAGGCTCTAGTGCGAGAAGTGGGTCATTTCACGTAAGGTCCAAAACTTCGGAGGGCCACCTGTACTAAAAAACGTCAAACGAGACACGTGCAATAACTTAATAGGGTGAATAGGCACCTTCTGGGCAAACTCACTCCATCGTAGGCCACGTCTCTGCCCTTGGCTAGTCTGTGGCCATGAGTAAGCCTATTTCATATAAAAAAAAAAAAAAACTTAAGTAGGTAATCCCGTGTTAATAGCCAACAAGTACATGGACTATCCGTTTATAAGCGGTAGCCGTAGCCTACTGTAGCCAGTGATGTCGGTAAAAGTGATATTTGACAATTGTCGCACCTGTCATCTTGGTAAAATAGGGGCCTGGAGCCTATTTCGCAAAAGCTTATAACTTGTAATACAAGCGGAAGTCCTTTTCTAATTAATAGTGTTAAAAAGAGACTTTCACTTGTTTTACAAGTTACAAGCTTTTGAGAAACGGGCCCCTGGTCGTATACAGTACCTATGTTTCTTTTTGTTGTCGATTCATCAGCCTATCTCAGTCCACTGCTGGACGTAGGCCTCTCCTATTAACTATGCGTATAGACGCATTAGGAGGTAGATGCCTATAATCGCCACGATGGGCAAACGGATTGGCGATCGCAGTAATGTGTCCACATGACGACGCTGCTGCCCATCATCAATCTTGTATTGTCAAAGGATGGTCAGTGACACTTTAATCCCTAAGTCGGCTCTTACGATACCCGCGAGAGTTGGGGTGGTGGTTAAAATAATGTAAAATGTTAGCCCATTCCTAAGGCTTCAAGGTTTATCCAATGGCATAAATAGGCAGGCATAAGTATTTCTATTTATAGTTCTACCCAATTTTTTAGTTATTATTATGTCTCACTAAATTTAAATTCAATTACGCCCTTATTTGTATTATTGCTGATAGCTCTATTATCGTACTATCACTATTGTATATTATCAGCAGAGATCAGTTAAATGTGCGTCATTGTTCGCAATAATATGGACATGACTCCAGAGACGACTGAATAAATAATCATTTAATCAGTTTCAGAAAATTACCTTTCTGACACCGGTAACTACGAAAACCTTGGTAAATAGCCACCTGAAAGCTTTGAAATCAAATTTCAAGAAATTATTCGTTTAACTAATCATTTAATCAACTTTGAAGTCATATCCACATTATTGCGAACAATGACGCACATTTGTCTGATTTCTGATTATCAATAAGCATATCATATTATTTAAATTCAATTACGGCCTTCTTTGCATAGTTGTATTATTGCTGATGCTCTACTATCGTACAAGGTGAACGATATGAATATGAGGTACCAAGTAGATTTTATTAAGTCTGGTGTCAAAGTAAAAGCGGCTTATTATAGGAAATATGTTTTGGACACCGCATTGAAGTCTTAGGCACGCAAACATTTGGGTTGTAGACCGCAAACATAAGAACGAGACTGAGCTTCGGCTTATAAAGCTCGTAAGAACCAAAAATGGCTGAAAACCAAATTTCACGTGTCATTTCTCCAGTGCAGTGAGTTTCTGACTTTTTATCTGGTCTATGTTGAAGAGAAAGGTGAGAACAATTAAACATGCTAGTACAAATGCAATGAAGAAAGCGATCGTATTTCACTGGCACATACCACTACCACTGGTTCACAAAAGTGTTGTTAGCAAATATTTTTTACCATTTGAAGACCATAGTCAAGGCAAAAGGTAGTCATATTGACTAAAAGTAAATTTAACCACAAAATGTAATGTTTTTTATCTTGTTTTTCTTACTTATAGTAATAAAATGTTGCAAATAAAAAATCGCAGTCCTTTGTAACACTTCATATCGTCCACCTTGTGTGATAGTACAATTGTATATTATTAATGGGCATATTGGGCATGCCACAAAGCCTACGTCATCATCATTAGATGTCAATGTCCGCAATCGCAGTGCTGTCCAATTGTATGATAGATGCGGAGCCGCGGGCAATGTGTCAAACTCCAAATTAAGCCATGCGTGGATCAGTGATCACGTGATTATCCACTAATGCGAGGACAACATTGTATTATAAACAGTGATCGGTTTTTTGGGTTCCCCCTAGCGGGATTTCGCGTATGAAGAAATTACGGGTGTGACTATAAAATTTTGTTTAACACTACCTATTGTATCATACACACAAGAGCGTACTTTATGAAACAGAAATATGGCAATATAATTAAAGTTTATTTTTCAAGACACTATAGGAGACCCGCCGGGAGAATCCAAAAATCCGTTCACTGATTATAAAACAGCATGCTGAGTGCACATGATTGGTACGTCAGTATCTCGCCGCGAGTTATTTACCATGTTTTACTAACTATATGAATAAAAGAGGGATGGATAATTTATGTCGCGGCGACATACTGTCGCACTAATCGTGTGCTAAGCCTACAGGATTAAAAAAGGGTCAATCACCTTTTTTTTGTTGTTAGGGCTATTTTTTTAGTTGTTCCTCCACTTTTTTATAACATACGTATTTTTAGGTAATTTCTACTGAGAATCGTGAGCCCTTTCAATCAAAATAGGATAAACTGTAAATTACATGCCAGGGTTGTTTAAGTGGGAAATCTCTCGGATATCGTGTAGTATCGGAATTGTATGCCGCGGCGAAGTCGAGGCCGACAAACATGTGCGACAACCTTGGCATGTAATCTATTTTTCTGCTCAACGGAGCCGGCAGGCGGCAACTTAGCGGACGGCAATGTGCTGTTTGCCGTCCGCTGCGCGAAAATTTTTCATATTTGTTCCATGGAAGACCTTCTTCACAAAGACTATCTTAACACGTTTTTCACTCTGTAATCAACCTGTAAATTGATGGTGTAACACAGTTTGTATGACTGCAATGACCGTGGATAAACTAAAAAATATATATTGCAATTATTACAAAGATCAATTGTTAAGCTTTTGCCACCCTGTCAGTCCTACTGACGTGTATAAAAAACCTTTCAAATATTTCAGCTTCAAATATGTATGCAATATTTTGACTATTCAAGTCTTGTGAAGACTAAAGGTATTTTTTTCCGAAGAATGATATTATATTATGAGTTAGGCACTGGTCCCACCGCGAGCTATCAGCTATAAAAACGTATACAAAAGATAAGCGAGAAGAACAAAAGAGACACGGCTCTGTGATGAACTATAATAGATATATAATATAATAGACTATAACATTACGATACAAGTGAGAAAAACTTGAAGTTGTACAACAAATCGACACGAGCTACACATTTCTTCTTCACATGTGTAGTTTGCGACGTTTTTCAGTACAGATGACCCTCCAAAGTTTTCGACCGGACAAAAAATGTACTATTTCTCGCACTAGTGCGTAAAATAATCGCCATCTGTAATGAAAAATAAATATCGCCGTGTCAATACGAGTATAATACATTGATTTAAACTTTCATGATTATCACTCATATTTTAAAGACAAACGGGTCTTAAGTCTGTCTCATCTGCCTGCGACCACGGGTGTAACGTCATGCCCGAAACGTCAGGATATAATTAAACGGAAGTTAACTCGATTAAGTACCGCTTATCTTTAAAATACGAGTATAATACGCTTGATCGTCTAACTATATTTTAGTGATTAATATTACTCAAAATAGTTTAAATTCAATCACTGTAATACTCTAAGATTTCTCTAATTTAACTTCAAAGGTTAATAAACCTCTTATTGAAACCCACAACAGTATTATTTCACATTCCGTCACAGGTAAACAAAAATACACGCAATAAAAACCTGAACTGTATCTTAAAACATATCCTAAGAAACTAACATTAATCACTGGGAATTACGACCTTAATGCGAGGTTATAACGATTAAAGTTAAAGTGGACTTCTAGTGACTTATTACATTTTATTCTGTGTACCTTCCACACTATTAACAAATTGGTAACCTCTATTCCAAAGACATATGGTTCACTTTTGGACAGTACTATTAGTACGTACACGTCTATGACAATAATAAGTAAACACTTTCACATCTTATGTCAATAGTACAAGGTAAAAAATTGTATACATATTTATACATTAAGTCGTATATAATGCTCGTAGCATGCTACGAATGTTAACTGCTACGTGTAGCGAACGGTTTCCGCTACGGATTCGTAGGCGTTCTACGGTGTGTTTCACACGGTTAGAATTTAAATTTATAATTTTATGCAATTGAATTTGAAATATGTTTGTGTTTTCGGAATGTGGGAATACTGTTTCACTTTTGTGAGTATGAGTAAGTGGTGTTAAGTTTCCATGAAATTGAAACAATAACTATATAGTTATAATTTCAATTTCATGGGAAATTCTTACACTAATCGATCTACTAGTCATGACACAACTTGAAATAAGTCCGCATTATGCAATTTTTGTCCTTAAATTCTGCCATTAATTTATTAATGTTCTCCGTTTCAGGAATTTATTCTTCTATTTATCTGGAATCATCAAAATTCTGAAACACTTGCAGACGATCTCATAAAATCCATTTTAGAATCCATTTAAAATCTACAGTTTACCGATTTGTCTTGGTCCCAAGCATCTCTACCCGTCCAACATGGTGGGCTAGGGATTCAAAAAGTTACCAGCATCTCCTTACCAGCTGCTGTTCTATCTTCTGTCCATAGCTCTGTTAGCCTCATAAGTAAAATAGGGAATATTACTAGCCCAAATATATTAAAAAATAAGCTAAGAACCCAGTTGTTGCTAGAGTGCTTCTATTCAATCGAAGAATTCTCGAAATACTTTCGTAATCATTGACATGTTTAGATTGTTTAGGGTTAGAAAATGGTTAAATGGTATAATGTTATAAAAATTCCTGTTTATTTTTATTGTTTACATGTTTGGTAGGTGTCACTGCATGTTAGATTTAGGAAAAAGATGTAGTCCACATTCAGACACAATTGTTATTGTTCATGAATTAAATAAATAATAATAATAAAATCTTACAGGGTCTTCCTCCAAAGTATGAGACTGCGGGCTTAGAAAAAGCCAGAAAAGCTTGGTCTACGATTTGCCCTAATACAATATTTCCTTCACATTCAGATTGCCAAGGAGCTGGGATGATGTTACATGCGAAATCAGTTTTGATTCCCTTTTGAGCCGAGGTACAGGCTCATAACGAGTTAGACTATTATCAAACAGCGATTAGAATGAGATTCGAAAATACTGTTGAAAAAACAGTGTATCAGTCAATCTAGGATTTATTCATACCTATATTCATAGTTTAAGTGCGGAGAATTAGGTACTGGTCTCACCGCGAGCTACTGAGCTATGAACTGTCGGCTATAAACACGAACAAAAGATACGCACTCCCGTGTAAAAAAAAGAGACACGGCTATACTCGCCCGGCGGTGATAGCTGATAGCTGGGCGAGTATCGCCGTGTCTCTTTTATTTACACGGGAGTTCGTATTTTTTGTTCGTGTTTATAGCCGACAGTTCATAGCTCAGTAGCTCGCGGTGAGACCAGTGCCTTACGGAAAATCTTCTTCTCCTACCTAGCGTTATTCCGGCCTTTGCCAGGGTCCGCTTTCCTGCTACATTTCCTGCACTTTGCGCGATCCTGGGCATCGTCTACTGTAAGCCCATTCACACTCATGTCAGCTTTCACGACATCTAGCCATCGCTTCTTTGGTCTTCCGCGGGGTCGGGGGCCGTCACTTACGGACAATAGATTAATTAATCACTCACTACATCTATAAACAACTATTTTCTTGGTAAATGTTATGTCAATTGTTGTGTCAACAATACTTTCCAATCCCCTTCTGATTATATTGAAATCTCGCATGAAGGAATCCGGCGCGTGGCTTCAGTCCTATCCATCCCCAAACACAGGGTGCTTAAACAAGTCGCCAATCGCTAACGCTTAATCGTCAATCGTAAACGAAAAGCAGCTAACTGTTTTTGTCGCACTAATATGAAAGAGTGATAGAGAGGGAAAACTACGATATGCCACTAAGCGTTAGCGATTGACAACTTGGCTTACTAATTTAATTTTTCAAAAGTATTGAAAAGACTGTGTCGCTTACGACACGTTTTCATGGAATGCTCCATCAATCAATCAAAGCGTTTATTTGTAAACATAGGTATTTACAGTATGTGGATGGACAAGAATTTCAGAGGTTCTGCTATGCTTTACCTTTTACAGAGGTGTACAACAACTAGTTAAAATGTAATAAATATGTCACAATGAACAGTAATAACAATCATTATGATTAATATATAATCAGTACAATTAATAATAAAAATTAGTTTGAAATACATTATTAGTAAATGTCACTAAATCGCATTAGTATATCGTCGTAGTCCCCCAGGTCACAATAAAAAATGGCCACATTATTTTATTTTCTACCTGCATACTTATCTGTGATATAACGTATGCCTTGCTTTCGCTGCCTGTGTTATCGCACCGGAAAACATTCACCTATTCCACCCCGCTCGTTAGCAAGGGGTAAAATACATAACTATATGAAGGTTTGCGTAGCCTGAAGTTCGTTTTTTAGAATCAGAAAGGCGATACCTAAGATATTTTAGTAAGTATAGACTTATTATTAAAAAAAACAACAATCCTGTGACAACCAGAGTCTTTCGCAGTTGATTTTTTATATGGTAAGCGCATCTGTTACGACATTGTGGGGTTAAAAAAACTGTTGAAAATAAAATATTCGGTATTTTTTCTTTCATAATCATAATTAATAAAATAGTACATTACCTGTGTCGATTTAAAACACTCCCTTCGGTCGTGTTTTAATTTATCGTCACTCGTTTTCGCCAATTTTTTTGCACTTGTGCACATACAGTCAAAGGGAAAATGTATTGTATATTAAAATGCTCAAAAATAAAAACATGTCCTACCTAGTGCACTTTAATTCTGTGTAATAAGACCTGTTTACATGAGGATTCTTTCGATACATATTTTTCTACTTAACGTAGATATCGTAATGTACTACTATGTTAATAGTGAAAGATAAAATACCGAATGTAAATTACCTTATGTAACAGTAACAGTTTTCAATCAGCTTATATGTACAGGGTGGCTAGTAAGTATACCGACAAACTTGAAAGGTGTATTCCTAAACACATTTTGAGGCTATAATGTCATATGAACTTTTCTGGATTCAGCTTAGTTTAAGAGATAATGACATGTTATTCAAAAAACTATTTTCATCACAAGTCACTGAAAAATGTCTGCACGATTAAAATTCTTACAGTAATAGTTTTCATCTCGACAAACACACTGATTAAAGTTAGAGAAAATGAGAAAAAAGTTTCAGTAAAATGTTAAACTTAAAAAAAAATTTCAAAAACACTGAAAAAAATATTCTTCCCTACAATTTATTACTGGTCATGTACAAAAGAAATCAAAATATCACAAAACAGAAAGAAAAAAAATATTTTTTTTTTGTTCGGAAATGACATATGTCACATTTTTTTTTACTTCTTTTATCATAAAGAATGTATTGGTAAAGTCTGCCGATATACTCGTTCCCACCCTGTATAAATAAAGCTGAAAATCAACACACGAAAGTTGTTCCAGCTAAACCTGCATGGCTGGCCATTAAAAGAGGATCGCAGCGGCAATAAATATGAGCCCGCGTTTACATACGAAAATAAAAGGTATCGAGTGAGGGATAGATAAGGATGTGGCCACAGTGGTAGCGGACTTATAGTAGAGGAATATATTAAAATATTATCGAACCGTGTTACTCACGTATTTAAGTCGTGATTGCTTGACAAGTTTCGACCCATTAAGAGGGTCCTCGTCCGAAGCACCCTCGGCCATGCACCAACCTCGAAACATGTCGCGCAATCAACAACTTTACGTGAGTTCCGGGTTCGATTATATTTTAATATGTTTGAGTCTCACGTTAGTTATAATTCTAGAGGAATATAGTTACAAAACATGTGTTTGCCATTTTGTTAGATACAATTATATAACTGCCGTTAGAATTGAATTCCGCCTCGGGCGTTGGTGAACTTGGTATTTTTTCTTAGGTACCTACGTGACTCTGATATTTGTAACATTATTGTATATCCCTTGTTTCACGGGCTATTACTTCCCGGATTTTTGATAAGCTTGCGTGGGGAGAAGTTTGCTGTTTTGTACACCTGCTGAAACAATAGATATACGTAAACCCAGCAGGAGTGTAGAGACTATTGAGAAGTAAATGGAAAAGACTAATACACAATGGTGATGGAGGATTTATGGATCAATGGAACTACAGAAAAGAGATCGGAATACCGGCGTTAGCTCATGGTACTTAAAGACACTGGGTTGTAATTTTAGAGTTGTGTGTGAACCACTAGCGGCCAAAATTAAACGGGGACAATAACGAAATCGCTCCACGTGTAGTGGCACGACATTAGAGTTAGAAAAAATATGAAATGTCAATTTCGCCATATTCTTACAGTGGCGCCCCACACGTCGATTACGATACAATGCAAATACCCCCTGCCGGACGAGATAGCCGCATTAACATACGATCGCTCGCTAATACAATTCATATAAACTGACATACAAAGTTTACATACAGTACATAAGTTACTCGGGCTAATATTGGGTCATCATCATCATCATCATCACTAATTTAAGAGCTTTGCTCTCGTCGGTGGAGTTCTCGTCACTCTGCCCTTATCTCTGCTACTGTTTTGAGCTCCTGATACGTCACTACTTTAACTTTCTCTTTGGCTTGATCTAAAAATGCACGCCTTGGACTTCGTCTCTCTCTTCTTTTTTCAATTATGGTCTTCATAAAGTCGTCATGACGTATCAGGTGCCCCGACATGTTTCCTCTACTGTTCTCTATCGTTTTCAACTAAAATAGTGTTTTCTTATTAAAATTTTAACTTGCTACTTTTATAACTAGTAGGCAATGTAGGCATGGCAGAGTTTGTCAGATTTTTGAGGGTGAATAATTTAGTGAAGGGGATAGGACACTTTCAGATATACGATACCCTGGAGATCGTCTTTTATTCTAATTAAGGTGACAAAAACATTTACCCGGGTCGCCCTGTGGTGAAAAACTAAACTTTGAATGTTTAGAGGAATATTTAGGAAAGTTTCTCATTGTTTAGTGAGTAGGGTTATCGAAGCCTTTAGTCGTTGTTTATTTTGTCATAAACTGATTTTAATTTACGTTCTCAGACATGAATACTGCCAATAGATCTGATCCTACGAACAAATAAAACATGGAAGCCGCACGCCAAACTAAATTGCCCTTCAAAAGTTTCTAAAACGGTCCTGAATTTTAGTTGACAAAATTTGTCAAAGATGTTGCACCGAAATATGCGCGGAATTAAGAAAAGCGCTATGTCCTGTCCATCTTGGCATAATTGAAGAATTGTTTTTGGGGGCATTTTGGAGCTGGCGTTAGACGTCCATGTTATATATATCCTCGTCCTGCCCAATGTGATTTATAAAGGACATATTCGATGGTTTAGAACAAAAGAAAAGCGATTATATTTTCGAACTCATTAGGTTTCAATTTCAAAAGCTCTAATTTAGTATACGGGCAGGACGAGGATATGGTCGCAGATTTGATTATTGCTAAACTTTCACAACGTTCGATCATAAATATTGACTATGCCTTTAAAAAAATAGTGTTTTTTTATTTGAGAAGTTTTTTATGTTGTTAGCTTCTGTAGCCTAGTTGGTAGTGACCCTGCCTACAAAGCTGGAGGTTCCGGGTTCGAATCCCGGCGAGGGTATTATTTGATTATTTATTTATCACAAATATTTCTTCCTTGGTCATGGCTGTCTATGTATTTAAGTATCTATATGCATCTATCTATATATTATATATCGTCGCCTAGTAACACATCACAAGTCTTAATTGAGCTTACCGTGGGACTAGATTCATTTGTGTAAGATGTCCCAAGATATTTATTTTATTTATGTCTAGGTTAGGTACCAATGAGATAGGTAGGCAATGAGGCTTGTTTGTGGTTCATTGCTATAGCCCGTAAAAGGGTTAAGGTTAACCTCAAAGGTTGATGGCCGAATCATTGTATCTCGTTATATGTCATTAAAAACCTTTTCACCCCGTTGTTGGGGTAATTTCGCCGCCGGGGATAAAAAGACGATTAAAGAGGTAACGGCCGACTGGATTAAGAGCCAATTGTGGGTCAAGGGTTAGAAGTAAAAGCGTTTAAAAGTCACGCAATGGATTTATGATATTAGTCCCTTACACATTTCGATTATCTACAACTCGTAAAATCGCGAGTCAGACTTATGCACTGAGAATTACCTACGTACTAACAAACAAAAACTTGTCACCTTGTTTTGTACGGTATTTCCTGACTCAGTTATAGAGTGCGGCTTAACTGACGCGGAGCGGAGCGGAGAGAGCATCACAGTGTTTCGAATTTTGAATTTCAAGAATGTAATTGGTCAATTTTGCGTCAGTGGAACCGCACCCATAACCTCGCAGACACCATATTGTATAAGTTATACTGATCAACTTTTAGTATGGGACCAACGTCCAACAATAATGTAGTTGTGTATTATTAAAAAAGTTGGTAAAAATAGGACAAACGTACGTAGCTCATGAAAGAAAGATATAAAGAAAAGTAATTTATTCACGAATTCACGAAAGCACATTGTACATACGCAGGACTCAAACAATCGTGCACTTAGCGCTAATAATTAACTACAAACTCTTTAAGAACTGCTCGTAATTACTTATTTCCTTCCTCAGGTCCATCAGTAACGTCAAACTCGCGCGCGCGACGCCGTAATCAAAATGGCGGACTAGCACAAAATGGCGGACGTTTCAAAGATGGCGTGGGGCGTGCTTCTGTTCGCCGCGGTGCTTGAGACTGCTATAGGGCAATCTGGCCGGTTCTCCGATCCGAAACTTGAAGAGGATTTGGGTAAGTATTTAATTTTAGACAAAAGAGCAGAGGCCTATTTCACAAAAGCCTGTAACTTGTAATACAAGCATAACCCCCCTTATTCATAAACGTCTGCTAACTTAACAAGCCGCTAATAATTTTTTGTCCCTTTCGGTCTTAATAATGTGTCCATAAGAGCAAAAGGGACAAACAATTATTAGCGGCTTGTTAAGTTAGCAGACGTTTATGAATAAGGGGGTTTGTCTTTCTCATACATTTATTACTTATCGTTTATCGTATAAGATTGCAAGATGGCACCTTGGCAAGGCCTGCAGGGCAGGGCACATTATAGTATAAATTATGAAAGTTACCGTAAACCACTGGAAGTTTTCATATCAGATTCTCTTGCGAGATTAGGTAATTATTCATTTTATTATGCAGGTTTTTCAATAGTCGACATATTCTGGTCGCTTTGTTTGACGTTTGAGTGGCGTAAGCAATCATAAGCATTGCCCGCACGGTGTTGTACATCTACAGTCGACGTCAAAGATATCATTACGATTTAGGTGCCAAAAATATATTTACACGACCTTATCAAAGCAATAAAGTCGTGTAAATATATTTTTGGCGCCTAAACCGGAATGATATCTTTGACGTCGACTGTACTCTAACAACATGAAAATTGAGGCGTGCTCAGATATTTGTGAGTACTCTGACTGCTCCGATATATGTGATGGCCAACGTACATTACGTGGAGGCTGATTTGAAATTAATATAACTCTATTAAATGTACTTTCTTATCTATTACGGAAGTACTTGAATAATTAGTATGATCGATATGTACTCCGCGTAGGTAATAATATCAATTAATATATAAGTGGTTCGAATAGGATTTTTTTGATTGAACGATACAAAAATAATCGTGACTTAATTGGTATAGTATTTAGATTAATACTACAGAAAATACGAGTATAATATTTTCTGTATTGAACCTTGACCTATTTGGAAGTTCTGCCCAATACAAAAATTACTAATACACTTAATCAATCCTCAGAATGTATGTAACACATGTAAAGTTTTTGTACACATATACGAAACGGAAGAAGAATCTTTAATGAAATAATAGTACATTGTGCATCAAGGGATGTAAGTACGGAATTACTAACGAGAGTGTTAGAAGCCAGACGCCGAGTTAGTATTCCGCTTACCGACCGTGATGCATAAAATGTTTTTCATCACACTTGCCGATATAAAAAGGAGTAGTAAGACAAAATGATATTAAATGACGTACTGACATTTATTTTCTGTTACTCCCTAGGGAATTTCATTTTTCTGTTACTCCCGCTACGCATGCAAGCAATGGCGCGCTTAGACAGCAAGTGTGATGAAAAATAAATAAATACACATCTTGGGACATATTTAAATACTTAGCGAAACGGTAATTTAAGTCGGTAATTCCACGACATGACATTTCGATCCATTTAGAGGATTCTCATGTCGAAACGAGCGATCATCGACTTAAATTATATGAGTAACCCGTTTCGCTAAGTATTTCAATGTATTTGAGTCTCACGTTAGTTATAATTTTAAAATGTGTTGGGACATCTTAGGCCCGTCTCTCACGAGGCTATTCAAATGCTACGCGACTGAGACGCAAACCATGGTCGCCTACCGGTATGCTACTCGTTTGCGCACACGGTGCTACTCTAATGAGACTATTTTGCATCAGTTGCGGAACAATATTCGTGCGACAATGTCTAGTAACTCGAGTGTTGAAGGCAATATTTTGTTGTATATTTATTACAAAAACAAGTGGAAATATAAAAAAAAAACGATTCTGGGTGCATCCGATCGATCTATATACCTTTTAATAATTGAAGTATTTTTTCCAATCACAATCTACGCATTTTTTGTTACATACTCATTCCTGGCATACTCTGGAAGCTTATAATTGTACAAAGATGCATATTTTTCCATCTCCTGTACGAAATGAACATTTATTATTTATTTAATTACCTAACTTAAATAGATACGACATACGAGCCTTGTTAATTAGCGACAACAGCTACTTTCTACGTTGAAAGGAGTCGTAAGTAGATAAAGACCGCAAAGTAATATTATAGAACTATTACTGAAACAGAATTTCCAATTTCTTTGATCACGCTTGTAGTCGCTATCAGATATTCGTAGCGTCCGGGCGTTCAAAAATATCTGAACATGCCTTTATTGCCGCACTGAAAAAGGAGCATTCCATGAAAACATCTACTTTTTGTCGCTTACGTGTCGCCATATGGTAGCTACCTTAATCAAATATGCTAGCTGCTAGGAAACAGTGTCAATCTTAAAGACTTGATATGTTATTATTATACTGTAACTCAGCTTACTAATTAAATTTTTCAAAAGAAAAGACAGTGTCGCTTACGACACGTTTTCATGGAATGCTCCACAAAATGCTAAGTTGGATTTATCAGTTCTTGCGTAATTCTAACCGGAAATTAAGGTTGAATTCGGTCCTATCACAATTTTATTTTTATTTTACCAAACTTTTTATGTTGGCATTCTATATTAATTTGGTTGATTATACCAGTTTTTTGTTGATTACACCAGTTGTTTGGTATAATGTACAATGTTCTTTGTTGATTTAGATCAGAACTCTGGTATCGACTTCAACCTTTTTCGTTTTGTAAATTTGATAGCAAGGACATTTAAATTTTTTTGATACATGTATCAAAGTTACC
>JALPQI010010930.1:0-48980 GCA_025490895.1 Thaumatotibia leucotreta
GACAAAATTTTCTGCAATCCAATTTTACGAGTTGTGTAAAAAAACACTAAAAATGGAACTACTTGGGGATCGTAAAGTTTACGGGAAAACAACACCGTAGTTGTTGTCTATGACGATGTTTTACGCCAGCCCCTAGTCTACAGCTATACTCAACCATGAAAATTTGTTTTCGAACAGTTTTGTAATAGCATTTAGTTAATTTTAATACAATATTAATTAATAAAATGTTAAAAATCTTGACCTGGGTTGGGATTATTGCCGTTATTTACCAATAAAAAATCAAAAAACACAAAAGGGTACGAAATTTAACTTAAAACTAAAAGCAAATATATTTCTTAAACATTCTCGTCGCAGATGGCAGCAAATTACTTTACAACACTTAATAAATCCCATACTAAGATTTAAGAAAACTTGGTAAAAAATGTTCACACGTGTCTTTAACTGTGGTCAATTTGTTAAAATGACGCAGACGCCTTATTGGTAGAACATGTGTTGATTTTATTTAAAAAATGCAACAGGAAATTTCGCTTTGCGATGTTAAGTATCATGAATCATAATGCAGATATTCAAGTACTTACCTACCTACAAATTATATGAATACCTCCAAACCTAATTCAAGTTACATTTGGATTTATAAGGACATTATTTGAATCTCACATCTTGTATCTAATTTAAACTTACTTTTTTTTACTTTTTGTGTGTACTTTACAGTTCAGGTTTCTCAGTTAAAACTGTCAGGTGTAACATACATACCAGTAGATGCCTTTATGGGCATATGGAGATGGTAATTTAGAACTACCTTTTACAGGCGAGGCTTTGCTGGATCAATATTTGATAAGACCGTTTGACATGTTGAGTCTATGTTCATTGACCTTTCAACTTTTGCTTAGTTAGTAGATTGTGCCGATATTGAATAACAATTTAAATTGCTGACATTATAAATAAACAATAAAGTCATGATTGAAAGTATTCAGTAAAAGCAAAAATAGACGGAAGGAGAATCTTTACACTGACCGGGAGCTACTTAACGGCAGTACGGCATCATGATAAAAACTATAGTATGACCAAAAGGAATTTATTACAGTCAACGACAAAGTATGAACCGATTGCATATAAGCGACTTGAATACGTTCTGTTGTGAAGTGCGAAAATGTGCAACACAATAAAGTTAAATTACTTATTACTAAGGAAATTGAAGAGCAGGTGCAAAAAAAGTAATTCAAACATGAAAAGTAATCACCTGAATGAATGCGAGATTCTAGCGCAGGCACCAAAAAATAACGTACCGTACCTATAGTCTAACTCTTCACTATGATTCTTAAGAGAAACTGCTACGCTTGCAAGCTCATTTGGATGAACCTTTTGAAATCAAATCCTTTGATGAAGTCGTTTTGCTTACTGACCTGAAGCTAAGCATTGAAAAAGTTGACAAATGGTTACAACACATGTATGCTGCTTAAGTTGCAAATAACAAGTATAAAACGTATCCAAATGTATGTATAAGACTTGAGTACGTATTGAATGCTTTTATTTTAACAGTAGCAGTTTCGTTTTTACCAATTTAACGCAAGCGTTAACACTAATTAAAGCGTACGTTAAATAATAAAAAAGTACCATTGTGTTGTTAACGCACACTATGAAACTACATTTTGTTAATTGGTTCCATGGTACTTTAATTATGAGCCGATGTGGTAACTGTCTAATGGAACAACCTAAAGCGGTAGTCAACTATAGATCTATTTCAACTATAAATGTACTGTGGCATGGTGACTTACTATTTCCAAGTTCATCTATAATATCTTATGTTATGGTACATGCTTAGCATGTCATTCCGACGTATAATAGATAATAGTAATAAATAAATATTTGAGTATTAACCAGGACATTGACCGGTAAGTATCAATTTATTGAATGTTCGATTCTTCAGTACACAATTATAATCATTGTTAAAATGAGTACCTGCTTTGTACCTACACTTATTTGCACAGTAGGCTTAGCACAGGATTAGTGCGACAATATGTCGCCGCGAAATAGCCTATCCATCCCACTTTTCTTCATATAGTTAGTAAAAGATGGAAAATCTATCTCGCGGCGACAAAGTGACATACCAATCATGTGCTAAGTATACTGGTAATTAAAAACTCTTGATTACATTTTGAATTGAATTCGATATTTATTTTATTAAATATATTATATAGAAACCCACCAAGTCCTGGGTTCAGTAATTTGGACATAATGAATCTCACTGTCGAGCTTTTTTCGTAAGCTTTTTAGTCTTGTTGGCTGGTGGTTAAGACGAGACGTGCGAAATGTTTTTAAAATCCGCCCTATGGTTCCAAGAATCCAGCGCCGACTCAGTCCGTCGGCTTTAACATAAACGAAGCGGTTCCTTCAAACTTTACTCCATAAACTACAAACTCTTTGTTCCTTCAGCACGAGCTAAACAAACTTTTTAATGTTTGCTCGTATTTCTTAGAGCAACCGAAGTAATAAGATAAATACATATATATTTACCATTTGTTCCGTTCAGTCCAATCAAAAGTAAATGCACGAGTACAAAAAACACGAATTGGTTTCTTCCATTTATAGTGTTATCGCACTCATTAGCACCAACATCCACCATACTGCCACTGAATTACACTTAATTTTCATACCATCGATTAAATTTACATGTTTGTTATTGCACTGGTAACACTATCACTAGCATACTCTCTTATTCATTCCTTTTGATAGTTTTTATTCCAATAGGATTCGAAATTCAAATTTGAAAAGTTCGATAAACAGACGCGGCATCGCGTTCGAACGCGGCGAACAGTCGTTGACGCGACCAGCCAGTAACAAGTCTTGCGCCGTACTATCGGCCTCCCTCCCTAGTTCGACCATCCCATCTCTGTTTACTCTCTCCTAAATGGGGGGATACAAAGGCGCCAGTTGATGGTCTTTCGTGAACTAATTCCACTCATCAGAAAGAAAATTAGTTCATTAGTGTTTGGGATAGACCGGGATTTCAGAATGGATATTTAGAACATGAAAGTTACTGGTAACATGTTATTGGATTACGTTTTTCTACCAAGTAATAATCCAATGATCCAAACTTCTCATATTTTATAGCTAGTATTCTAGTAATGGTAAGTAGTTAATATTAATGTCATACAAATTCTTTGAAAACATTAATAAACTGAAAAAATATATATATTTTTCTATGGAGGTTAGGCCTAATCGGACGACCTTATGAATTTTTTTTCTAAAGGAATCGTTCGACTAATTTTTCCTAATCAAAATACAATGTTTGAATGGGCCCTTGAATGATTTTGTTACATTCTGGATAAAAAAAAAATAACAAAGTGATGTAATAATATAGGTAATAGGTAAACATAATGGTCAACAATTATTAAGTTTATAGTACTCAATTTTTTATTGTATCTTATAAGTTTTTATTGTTGTGAAAAGTGATCAATCGTTTTATATCCAGAAACACCATTGCCAAGTTACTATAAGAGAGTAGATGAAGTCTATATTTTTATCTTTTGGTAAAAAAATTCTTGTCTGGAATAATAACAATACCTAAACAATATTACTTAAGTAGAAATAATTATGTAGGTACACTGCAATCAGCTACAATTCACCACGCTGTGTTTTATTATTTTTCAATGTCAAAGGGATCCCATACAAAAAAAGGCAATTTGATATTCATATCCTACGAGAGGATCAGCTTGAATATGATAATGATCGGAATATTTTGTACACCACAAATTAATTCTAAACGCTGTGTCAAAATTTCTATTCAACCTGAATAGAAATCCGCACCAAAAAAGTTACCCTTATATTCAATGGAGGACCAGAAAAAGGAAATGAAATAATATACGGCTTATTCGACATTCGACGCATTTGTCGAGTTAGCGCGTGCACACCGGGCGGGCGCCGACAAAGGCGGAATAACGAATAAAAAACGTTCTAATTTCAAACCGGTCACCCCTCCCAGCGCACGCGCATCCCCAGCTATTATGCTTTATGCTGAAGAGGTCATTCGCAGCTTGCACAATGCAGCGCTTAGGGGAACCACTAATACCCACGCAGGATTGAGTTCTTTCATTATCAGTACTTCACTTTTCATTATTTTTCAACGATACAATAAAATCAACTTTTTTTTAATTTTGTACTCAAAATCCATAATGAGCTACCTACATCTAAACAATAACAAGTATAAGCCATTAAGTCTATCTTTATAATTTATTCATTACCTACATCGTATAAGTTTAGCATAATTACGTGTACGTAACGTTGTACATAATATTGTCATGAAATTAATAATAAAGAACCTAAAGTCCAAATCAATGTATTTCTGCAATCGTTCCTGCTTCTAGCTACCTACATTTTAGTTTTGGGTAGATGCGAAATTGAATTAGAAACTTAAAACGGAGAATAAAATTAATAATGCAATAAAAAACTTTGTAACGGTGTAAATGCATCACACGTAATAAAACAGCCTCAAATGATGATACTAAATATGCTAATAAGAAAGACCTCCGGTATAAAGTTGATAACTTCAAAGCTAAAAGGTCGACAGCATTCCCCAACTTAATTTACACAATCTTATCAAAATCCGTTGATTGGACCCTAGTGAGGCAAATTACTTAAAGACAAAATTTACGAATGTGACGGAGTTATTGGGACATTCGATTTACATTTTGAAAGGACTCGAAGTCGGCCTGTCCAGATTAACAGATAATGGCGTCAAGTCGTATCAAAATAAAGGGAATGACAAGGCTAATGGAGCGGTCCTCGCTGCTGCGTTTCTCTTTAATTAACCGTATCTGTTAATTGTCGGACCGGTCACCGATCAGAACCCGCAATATGAATATTACTTAGCTTTAATTTGAAATTAGTATGCAAATTGTAGAATTCGTATCGGTGATCATAATTTCGAAGAAGTGTTTTTCAAGATTTTTACATAGTTGAATGATAATTGTGACTATAAAATAAAATTATAATATTCCTCAGACAGTAAAAATTGATGTCTAAAGCAATAAACTAACATCCGTAATGTTGTCCGGAATACGAATAATTCTCCTCTTCGGATAAATTGATCATGCCACAATGTAAATATAAAATCGTTACACAAATCGCTTACATTTTGTTCGAATTGTAGTATTAAGGAAATTCAGTGCATATGTAATCAGTGTGGAAAAAGTAGTAGCCACGCGGATGTCGTCTATGCGCTACGTGCCTATACTAGCAATTCAGGAAAACTGGCCAATATACTTAGAGCTTAGGAGACACAAACATAACCTTGTTACGCCCCTATCTATGTATCAAACGAGAGAAGTGTGGGAGGTCAATTTAAACTGGACCAGCTTAATATTTTATAACCCGTGCTACGCTGTTGGATCTATAAAATGAACCAAACTTTGCATAAGTAAATAGTAACTGAGTAAGCAGAAACAGTTTTCTAACCTTGTTCGATTTTAGCTTTTTGAAACACATACATTTCAAAACGTGACTGGCTTATGATATCGATATCGTACATTCCTACTTCATACTCTGTTTGTAAAATTGGCTGGACTGGTGTCAGTATTGTTTCCCAGGATTGGTCTCGTTTTACATAGGGAGTGTGTTTCCAGGAACTGTACGGTGGTCGTGTCAGTCGGCGTTTATCCATAGTGTGGACAGTATGCCTTTTGTTCAGAATGCGCCACTCTTGTAGATCACTCATATACGTAGAAATTCCAAACATGGCATTCATGGAATCCATCAAGAGCTATATTCTTGAACAGCTAGAACTGAATTCAGTGAATAACGTAGATGTCGCCAGATAACTCGTTATGAAAACGTGCAAACGAGGGGATACATTTTTTTACATATTTTTTGCAACGCAAAGTAGTTCAGCTTGTTCTTATGAACCAATTTGTATATAGTCAAAATATAAAGCTTCGTTTCCTTTATCGACCTAAAAAAGATGATCTTCAATAGACAGTAAATATCACAAGGATTTTTTTTATTTTATGTATTGAAACTAGAATCCATAGTTTTTTAAATATTGTGTATGTGTATTATTAAAAAAAATATGTATATAGACCAGATTCGAAATCGAATTATCAATTTTTTTCAGAAGGCAATTCGGTGTCTCGCCTCTTCGCTACCAGTATCTAAGCCCTCGCGACGCCTATTGATTGATGAGCAGACAACTGCCGTGTTTTGCATTCAGCTATTTACGGGCATTTCCTCCGCTTAACCCGACTGTCGTGATTAATGGCTCCCGCTACCACCTATTACGCGATAGAGATCACCCGATACACAAATTTTCGTCGATACCGAATTTTATAAGGAAATCCATCTATTATACATGTAGTAAATAACTCTATGCGCTTGGCATATTGCTAATAATACCGTTTATATTATATTCATGGCAGGCATATCAATTAATGCCTAAATTATCTCCAATTTAAGTTACAAACTATATGTGTTAGTTTTTATAAAACGTCCCACTTTGTCGCTTACCATAAAGACAAGATTTCCTTGTATCTTCATATGAAAAAATTGACAAAGCGGCTTTATGGCAAACGACAAAGTGGGACGTTTTACTAAACTCACTCACATATAATATTATGCTATTAACATTAAACTGAATCTACCCCGTTTGTATTTTAGTTTCGAAAACTCTGATAGGGTTTAACTATTAAGGGACATCCTAATACTGAAACCGAAACTGAAACCAGCTTGGTATGTGCCTCTCTATTTTTGTCGCTGAATCGACTCGATGGATGTACGCTTCAGTTCAGACGTGGACGACGATGTATTAAACCCGATTGTGAAGTTAACTTAGAAGTGCTGCTGACATAAAAGGCAAACCGTTTCTGGCCTGTCTTTTTTGTCATAATGACTTTCGGAACCATTGAAGCTTAAGTATCGACAGTATTTGCGATTGTATTTTGTTCAGCTGACAAAATAGCGACCTAGCTAATGGCAGTGAAAATATTTTTTCACCACACTGCTCGTAAACACGCTGTTTGTCCTTCAATTTCAGAGCGCAAAACTGTGTTTTAATCTCTAGAGGTTAAAGTATTTTTTTTTTAATCTTCTGGATAGACTAAAGCAATAACTTATACGGCCTGAGTGTGCAATAAGCCTTTTGACGTTTGAACTAGACAGTACGTTCGAAAACACAACAGTTTCAAACAGATTCATACACATAAACCTTTCATAATATTATATTCAATATGCTAAAATCCAAATTAAATACCACATTTTGTTGTAAAATGCTTTTAATTAAAAGTTCTAAAAATACGACAAATAAAAACAATAGGAAAATAAAAGTGTTTTCACTATGCAAATTTCAGAACGCATCCGAATATTTTTTTCTTTTAAAATTACAAGCCACGCCGAGATAAATATTTGAGGTTATTGTTTTATTATTTGTTGATTTGTTTATTTTTTGGAAGTTGGGGACTTGCAAATAAATACCTTCTAATTTGTTATGTTTGAGTTTTATTTCGCATGTTTCCTCGCTTTAGTGTGGTGAAAAATGTTGTGTTTCACTCGGCAGCAAAGCTTGTTCAACTCTCGTGCCTTAAAAAAATTAAAATATATTTATTTACCGAAAAAACAAGAACACAAAAATAACATTTCAGTGAACCCCACCCACACTAGGCATTGCCTGTATCGTGGGGATCAAAACCATAACAGATTACAAAGTCAGTGCGGTTTCAGATTTAGTAAGTAATACTTATGAAGATATAAGAAACGATGCATGCTTACATTGCTTATTAATACTAAGTAAATAGATTTACATAGTGAAAATAGATGAATATTTGGACTTGTATGGATGGATGCGTGTGTATGTGTTTGTATATGTGTGTGTGTGTCTGTATAATAAATTAACATCGCTGTGTACCGATGGTTGGTTATTTCTGAAACGTCTCAATGGTAATGACATGGGACAGCGTGACATTACGTCATTTTTGGTAGTTTTTTGACACATATTTGACGTGTATTGGAATTTAAATACGTTATAAACTATAGTACCGCTAAAGTACATCTATGCCAAATACTTAGGATACAACTATTTGCCTTTGATATTGGACGCTTCTATAACCACTTGAACGTCCACCCCGCGCGACCATATTCCGGTCAACTGTCCGGGTTTTTTTAGCGACGTACGCCCCGCGCTGCGCAGTCACAAGATTTTACAAAAACGTTTATATTTTCTAAACTACTTAAGGTATAATAATAAAAAAAATCAGGAGTATAAATGAAAATACAATTATTAAAATACAATGATAGTCATTGTAAAATACCTAATGATTTTGACTATAATCAAGGTTAAACTTAACACATCGGTAAAAAAATAAGAAAGATAACCTTCATATTTTAAACTCACTTGACAGGTATCACACTGTCAAAAACTTAAGATGATACACATTATCGTATAGAGCACACGTTCCTGATCATTTTTATGTATAATAACCCCAAAAATATGTAAATTAACGTGAAATACTTACGACATAACTAGGAGTCCTTAGCAAACACTCAGGCAGTTTGACCCAACACTGACAAATTATATTTTTTTATCGACTGAGTAACGAGCGTACACTGCCATATATATTTTTTAGCGCAAACTAGTTTATTAGGCTACGTTGTTGCAACAAGGGAATTAGGAAATAATGCCTCTATATTTCGCTAAATGCCGCTATAATCAACTGTGTCTCCTTCGACTTCATTGGATAGTATAGCATCCACGAACAGTCTACTGCCTTTTTTGTTTGGATACTATGCTATCATCGGACGTTCAAGTGGATAAGAACGCCTTCGCAGTAACTTCTTGTACAAAAGCCGCTGGCACCGTATAGAATAACAATCAAAATTTCTAAGAATTGCTTTCCAATTAAAGTTCTTGGCAATGTGGGCGCTTGGTAATAGCATCATTTTCATTTTACAATACCGTTTTGTGATCATAATTGTTTCGCGAATTGCTTACGCGGCGCGCAATGTAGGTGAGGTTTATAAATCAAACACACGTTTGATGCGAGTGGTTACTCATTTGTGCCTATATAATAGAGGCTGGCGCCTGCGCCCACGCATGGCCTAGCGCTATAACGATAATTTGCAACCTGCTAATAGCGAACGTCAAACTACAGTGGTCGCATGATATAATAGCGGATTAAGTAATGATCTGATATGGATATTTTCTTTTCCCTAAGTTTCCTACAACGAAGTATTTGTGAAGAACATGTTGATGAAAATTTTTAATCGATGCGATTTAAATGACTAAGATAAAGGCTGATTATTGTGTAACTTATGTAAATGGGCATTAAAGTCTCATCCATTGTATATCAGAACGGAGCATTCACTTTGAACTGTGATGCATCAATACTTTGTCTGTAAAAAATAGATTGCTAATTCGAAAATACGCTATTACCTTCTTTATCAATATTGGAAAGGAAATCCTACAATTTAAGATGAAATTCTCATTTAAGGCTTTACAATAATAACGGGTGCTAAACATTTCATGTAGCCTTTTTGCTCGCCCGCCTTATAATAACACATCGAGCGGCGAGGTGCGTGGGTCCGCTAAAGTTTTAATACGGGCTTTTAGAACCTTGGCTGTGTGCGAACACTAATTTTCAATATTTAAGCCATGATGACGTAGTACCAAAATTGCAAAATATTTTTCGTTTGGTTAAATTGTAGAACGCGATACTTTTCACAATAATTATTGTTCAACCTAATCTAAAGCCTAGTTTATTAAATAAGTACATGTCATAATTATTAAGTAAATTACAATGATAAGCATCTTCGCAGTAGAGGTAAACAATTAATACTATTTATTCGCTAAGATAATTCCAATCGCCGTCAAGTTTTCTCTTTGAAAACTTTTCAAAAATTTATTTTAAGCGATATTCACTGTATTTCAATGCTTATAAAAACGTCAAAGTAAAATAAAATATGCAAAATTATTAACTGCAAAACTATATTGAAACTTGAAACTGTGTAAAACGGGCTGTTACAACCTTCACAACTTTATGGTTCGAGAACTTTAAACTGATGGGAAGTACCGCTCACTTTGTAACTGGCCGCCTTGGTTCTGGTGAAAAAGAAAATAAAGCAATTTTTTCTTTGCAGTTCTTATTTCAAATTCAGTTGGAATAAAACCGTCTGGCAGTACGTCGCCGTGTCGGCTACACTTTTTACGAGAGCCGCGTTCGCAGACGCAGTGAAACTTGTTCGCTAGTTTAGAGCTTTATTTTAATTTTCCTTGCACACGCCGCCAACAGTCTCCGAGGTAAAAAATGTTAACCAGTTTGCACGTACTAGTAATGAATTGTTATGCTGTGCAGATATAATGTATTAAACGAATATGTTAATATTGAATTTTAAAAATTCAGTTTTATTAACTTACTCCTTTCCATTCATACACCTGTGTGAACTTAAAGTAATAGGTAAAGTAGTTTGATTTGTTGGTTATACATACAGGATGTAAGTCTAATACGGGCGAAGCTCTTAACCAGGGTCAGCTGAGATCATAATACGTACATTTAGATAACTTTTACTTAAAATTAGACAAACAAAATTATCCGTACGAAATAATTCGGCGCGCAATGTACCTATTGAGCAACACACTGAAGTTAAACACTCGTTGACAGCTAATTTCAAAAGCAGATGACATAACTGCCAAATATCCGTAGGTACCTATAATTATACATTGCTGCTCAGAAAATAATTTTAAAAAATCTGTCGGGTCATAATTAAGTCTAACTTTAAAAAAACTCGTAATCCATGATTACACTAATGAATCCCATGCCTGGTTTAATTTATCGCCTGTATTAGATTTACACACGGTATATGAATAAGGTTGTGAATATATGTAGGTAGGTTCCTGTATATATCCGCGACCATCACGACAACCAATATATTATTATAACCATCCCAACAAACAATGAGGCCTACATATTACTATAGTTTTAAATCATACTGTATTAACTTACAGTTCTTTAAGTCTAATTACTCAGATTCGAAGCCTGAACAATACTATACGTACGTAGAAGCTTAACTAAGCATAAATCAAGCCGTCGGAACAATACTCCAGGCGCCGCTGCCTCAAAACAATGGAGTCTCAGGATAAAGGGGGTTTTAGCTATTTATTAATACTATGGTAGTGTATGCGAAATAAGCCGTGAATTATAAAGTTGTATGTAATTTATTTATATTAGTTGTTACATTGCTATACAGGGTGACCTAGGAGACGTGATCAGTTTAATTTTTTTTTTAACTTTGCTAGCAACTAGCAACTGAACGCCACGGGTCTAGTCAAAACTTTTTTTTTCTTTAATGATGATTTCAGAATATTACAACGGCTTAGTAAAATATTTAAATGAGTACCTAAATTATATTCTTTGAGTTGGAATTGTGTTTAACATAAATTTTATCATATAACGCACAAAAAAAATCTACTTACTGTAGCATGTCATATATCATAATTCATAAGAATGCCTTTTATTACCTCAGTGTGCAATGTCACTAATAAATGACAAAAAAGTTGTCCGCTTTTAATGAGACCCAAGGCATTCAGTTGCTAGTTGTTAGTGAAGTTAAAAAAATGTAAAACTGATCACGTCTTCGAGGTCACCCTGTACAGGTGAGGCCAAACGCTCGTCGCCGCATAGGGATACTATGCAGACAATCCCTTTTAAAGCCAAGGAATCTATAGTACTTTTCTTCAATAATCAGTTACGAGTAGTTCTGTGTATTGTTTAATTAATGCAATAATTATGATGATTGCTGAGTTGAACAACAGACGTATCCTTAAAAGGTGTCAACGTTTTGTATGAAATTATTTTATTAAATTATCTCATTTAACCACGCTATATCGTTCTAATTTAAGTAGTGAGGAGAAATCAATAATATTGAATGTTACTACCTATTTATTTCATAATTCAAATATAAATGAAGTTTGTGAAACAAATATTTTTTTTTTAGAAATATTTTTGTGTTACACGAATTATATTTGTAAATATTGTTGTAGTCATGTGAATATGTATTTACAGTAAAATTACAAATATCAAATGTTATATGCCGAAGAAAAACGACCTAGTTCTCCAACGAGTAGGATGGGACCCACGTATGTCAGCTTTCACGGCTGAAGTCTGAATGAAATCACTCGGTCACCATACACCAGTATTACCGGTATACCGGATTCTGTTATAGCGTTAAAACTTGTGTAGATAGCAACAATATCCTGAAAGTATAAAATATCGGCGCAAGCATGTATTACTTGTCCTTAGAGTACGCCTTAAACAGATTGCATATATCGAAAAAAATTACCGGTATCTACTTAGGACGGTAAGTTTTGTAAACTAGGCCTTTTATTAGAACCGATATGACGTCAATGAGAAATAAATAATTTTATTGCATATAAAATATTATTTATATAAAATATAAAATATTATATTATTTTTATTGCTTTATTTTTTATTAATTAAATTAAATTAAAAATATATCCGAAGAAAAATACCGGTATCTACTTAGGACGGGTGGCCGAGTGATTCAGCCGCGAAAGCAATACGGCGGCTCAAATTTCACCTCAGACGTTTGTAAACTAGGCCTTTTTTTGGTACCGATATGACGTCAATGACAAAAAAATATTTTTATACACAAAAATATACCCGCTGTTTTCAACATAATAAACTACTTTTCCTTCAAATGCAAACCAAAATTTAAATCAAATACCTACATGCATTTGATTGAAAGGGGTTCTCAATAATATCTCGACCCTTCTCTGATTGAGGGCTAAACTTTTTTCATATTAAAGCCTACCCTAATCTACTCATCAATTATACAAAACAAAGTAGGTAATGCTTAATCGTATTTGAGAACCCCTCAATGACATTTTATGTTCATAATAAACTCACAGAGTGATGTGCCTATAGTTTAAGATAAACCCATGGAAACTTATAAAAATGGAACAGGTTGAATCAAATTGAAACATTTTATTGAATCATAGATTCTTATCACATAGCGGAGGTAATGATTCAACCAGGGACAATGGAATGGTCCGGGACATATCGTAACTCGTCGTACTACGGACCGGATCCCGGACAAAACGGTCACGTGCTGCGACTGTGATTGTATTGTAACCAAGTAAAATATACGAGTATCGAGCGGAGGAATCAGCCAAAAAATATTATTATTTGCTCAGAAAACGGTAGGTTATGTAAACTGCACTAATATGTATTACAACATTATTATATTTTATCTACAGGAATATCATAATTTCCCTGTTATGTATTCAGAAGCGGTAATGTAATGACCTATATTAAGAGACCGGTGTCTGTGGCTGTATCTTAATGTTAACATTAAAGTACAGGCAGAGTACAGTGCATCATAATGTTGACATTAAAGTATCGTCGTCATGATATTAATTTTAACATTATGAAGTCAACTTCTTTTTGTTGCTTTTTTTTCAATAAATATTTATTGTAGGATATCCTTACTCAAATTGAGTGATTTCAACTGATTTGAATTTTTATATTTAGGGGTAATTACTTAGTGGATATCAATGAAAATAAAGGTAAATTGTCATTCTAAACTAATGATATGAATGTAGATAAAGTTATGTATGTAACTGTACATAATTAGGCATTAAACACTCGTGTGATCTTATTATGAAACTCGCCTACGGCTCGTTTCATAAAACCACACTCATGTTTAATGCCTCTTATTATGCGCCAGCCACATAAATAACTATAGATCTACTGGGTGCTTAGGCGATGTAACACAAAGTTAAGTAGTATTGTACAGTTGAGATCATTATATATAGTACACATTATTTCTTTTTTTTTTGTGTGTATATATTTATGTACAATGTGATCACATTAAAACAATCTTCTCTATTAAATGCTTGGCTCAACACGAAGAAGATGAGCTAAATTTTTAAAATTATAATAGTTAAACATTCAATTGGACATAGTTATAAGTATTTTTTTAATTATTAATCAGGTTTGTCTCAAAAGGATTACTTTTTATCACTCTTTCCTAAATCGAAAGTTTAACAGCTCATTGCTCAGTTTCGTATTAAAAAAATTGTAATTATTGTATTATTAATTCAATACAAATGTTAGTTAAGAGCAGCATAAAAATCACAGGTTTCATCTAGTTCCCAATTGAAAAATAGTCAATATCAATAATTAAAGTCGCTGTTTCTTCTCATTTATTGATTAGCTTCTATACGACGTATGAAATGAATAAAAATGTTTTCAGGGATAGCGATCGACCAACACGCGGAAAGTTGGTATTTTTATCACGTTCTACAAAAGTTGGGCCCAAGTAACAAATGAGACGTGGAAAAATCGAGGAAATATGTGAGCTGAGTTGATTCTTTCCAAGTGTTCCTGATGTCCGACACATGTATGCGGGATTAATGCCACGCGATAAATCCTTCGCGCAAGTATCACGTAGAATATTAGTCAGAAAGCAAACAAGTCACTGTCTATTGCCTGATATAGAAAATTGCATTTATATTTTACGCTTACAGATGTATTTGTCGGGGAACATATCTTCATTTACAATGACGTGTGATCAAGTTAACGCTTTCGTATATATTTATTTACGTGCTGGCTATAACAGAGTTTTAAAAATAAGCTTCTTAACTATATTATTTATGTTACGTTATTGAAAAAATATTCGTCTTTCAATCATCTGAACTTACTTTGTTACGAATTATTTTGTCCTGAAGTAAACACAGCCTCATTAGCGAACTTTGCCCAACGACCGCTAAAGAATTGACTGCGGAGTAAGAGGTCTGCTAATAGGTCGTATTATCCCGGGACCACTAACTGGATACTTCGAGGCCATCGTACTCTATTTACATTAAAGGTCGTAACTGACGTGCCTAGCTTAATGAATTACATCATTTGGCCGTGGTATAGTTTTCCCCGATCACTCCCAAGGGCTTCAGAGAATAGGTACTATGTTTCCCCAGGAGGTCAGCTCTAATGCGAGGCGTCGTGCATAATCTGAGCTTTATTTTATGGTGAATGAGATACATGGATTTCCACTTTCATTGTTTTATGGCTTGAAGGTGAAGATAAATAATTTAATACTTTACAACATGTTCAACGGCGATAGTGTCGCTTAAGACATATAATATTTTTGTACGGCTTGTTCTTTTCATGTTGCTTTGTCTGGAAACATGAAGTGAAATTAATTTGATTCAGTGATTTAAATAATTATAACCAAATAAAAAATATCTTAGAGTAGCTTGAGAGATCCAACAACAAATAAAATATTGTGTATTATTTATAATATGTTCTACATAATACCTACATATAATGTACATCGTAAAGTTTTTTTTTAGATATTTTAACTTACTTTTTACGTTTTGTATAAATTATGCGTTTACCGTACGTACCTACTCGTACTCATATATATTAAGTTCACATTGATTCAGTTTGCAAATTATATTACAAGATGCATAAATTTACCTTACCATAGATATTTACTAATATTCATTCAGCAAGTAACTATTTGTTATTACTTAAAGATTTCATGTCGTATTTACTGTAGTATTATTAGTACCTACACACACAATAACACAACTTACTGTAAATAAATGTATGTAAATATCAAATAAGGTGTGAATACAAAGAGGTTTTATTACTAACATCCTCAAAATTGGTACGCTGACGTAAAGCGAGAAATATCAAATTTTTATTATCACGAATTAACATACAAGGCGAGCGATTGCAAGTATGACGAGCAGGGAACTTTTAATATATTTTTATGAAAGGCCTTTTTCGCGCAAACCCTGAATGATTAATGTCTGACACTTCAGCGGGCCCGCGGCTAATTCCCGGAATTTTTCATAGATGTACATTTTTTATAATTAAGCCCTTAATTCGTTCATCTCGCAGACTTATTTTTTAAAGAAGAAGGGTTTTGTAATCTGAGCACTTTGTG
Source organism: Thaumatotibia leucotreta (assembly GCA_025490895.1). NCBI lineage: Eukaryota > Metazoa > Arthropoda > Insecta > Lepidoptera > Tortricidae > Thaumatotibia > Thaumatotibia leucotreta. The sequence goes on from JALPQI010010930.1 coordinate 15,952, forward strand.
CGTTATTAAGATAAATAAGTCATTTGGACTTAATATATGATTAAAATAGCAATCTAACTAACATTTTCGTCAAATATTTGTAAATTCGTAGTTCGGACTACGATCGAAAAAATGTAACAACTTTGATTTTCATGATCAATTTGTAAAAAAGCCGTATTTAATTAATGTATCAAGAACAAAAATTCCTTAATTTTGCTATTTTGTTTAAGCACAATGCCTAAAGTTAAATGTTGCGCCTTGTGTTTGAAATAAATATATGAGATTAACTTATTCCTCAAAGAACTTTCCATAAAATATCATGAACTACCAAATCGTTAGCAATTAATTTTCGTTATTAATTTGTATATAATAACACATTACATAGGCAATACATATTTCAAAACATGTAGCTGTCTATATTAACCCAATTGTTTTGTTTGTTTTTTTTTGCATTTTTATAAAATAAAAGTGTTATATTTATTTGATAATAAAACCTGGCCATAAAGAGCCGTTTCAAGTAAATTATGATAACGAAAGTTTCAACGCTTGCCATATTGTTTTTCCTCAAAGAAAATGAATATCCGGACCGCTACATCATCCATGGAAACGCTCATAACCGAAATTCAATACAAGCGCGGGTCATAAATCGCAAATGCCCTGTAATAAATCGGTTATCCGATTTATTTCCCACTGAAATAGCCTCCAAACCAAATTGGTTTTTGAATAACGATTCCGGTAAACACAATTATTTTGACTGTTTAATATTATAATGCATTTACAGCTTACGGATTGATTGAAATACTTAATTTGAGAAGAGTTGATTGAAGTATTATTACAATTGGTTACTTTAATCCAAATTTATAGTGTAAACTGACATGCAAGTTTTTATTTAGAAAATGCTATATCATGTCATAATCATAATCTTCATAATATGTAAACTGTCTAAATTCTTAGCATAACAATAAGTGACATTCATAGAATTAATTCACTATCTAAGGACAGTTAGGTAAAACCTACTAAAACAGTGTACCTACGAAAAAATATCAATATCTAATTGTCTCTTGAAAATGATAGTTGTAAATGAATAAAAATAAAGATAGTTACGATATTTGTGAATTAATAAATATTATTCAAACGCGAGTACTACCTATTTATGCACGATATATTCTGATTCTAACTTTTTACATACAGTCGGATGCCGGGAATAGACTATGTATTTTGAAATACAGAGATAGGTACCTACGACAATCGTAGCTTCGAAACACGAACCGAAAACTTAGTTTTTTAGGTACCTATTTGAGTAATATTGTCGGTAAAAAAATTATTGAATGGAGTATCGGTTGCGTTGTTCCCCTTTGTAACATTGTTAAAACATTTCTATATGCATAAACATTTTTTGTAAGGCATACCTACGTTATTATAGAGTATGTAATATAAGAAAACTAAAACTAGGAACTATAAACAAAATACCTCGTCCCCAAACTAGACGAGAGATAAGCAGCAGACGGTGTTAAATTCCACTCCATTACTGTTTCACACAGCGCTGCTAATTTGGCTGAACAACGTCGCACTATCCAGACGTTTTTATTCAACCAATATAAGTCTTCCCCGCAATCAGGCTCCTGGCCAATTGATAAGTGGCCTGTTTATCAAACATCTTTTCTCGGTAATCACTTTGCAGATCTTACTATAAGCCAAGCAGCTGCCGTTTTATGGTAGCATCTAAATTATATCCTAAGGGCTCAAATCTCATCTCTGGTTTTAAACGCGATCATTCTAATTTAATATATTGTAAAATATACGATAGACCTGTCTTGCGGAATTGAATATTATGGAGTTGTCGTATTGATAACAAATGACTTTAATCTATCGTTTTATGAAATGTTTGCTTACGGCGATGAATAATACACGGGTTTACAAATGGTTTGATAAGGAACCGGAGATTTCAATTGATTTTTTATAAAATAAGTACAAATCACCCTGGAATCTATTTTCTTGCCTCTATTTTTTACTTAGGTATCTACAAGTCTCAAACAGAGAAAAAATATTTTCTTTGTAAAATATCTGTGTAGTAAAAAATATATCTAAAACCGCATGAATACATGTTATATTCACAAATTACTAATTTTGTATGATACTGATGGTTTTAGATATACCAGGATATTAGATATACATTTTAGATATATCAGGGAATTTGAAATACATTTGATAATAAATTGGATTTCTCTTATCCTGTAAACATTGAAATATATATTATTATATATATGAAAACATATTGCTAACAGTATTTTCTATAAAATATTATACCTGACCCGTATTCTTTGGGAGTAAAGTAATAACTAGACTAACTACGACAAAGTTTCTAAGTATAATTATTAATATACGTTGCTTAGATTTTTTTACGTACAAATAAACGCCTCAATACAAGGAAAATAGAGTTCTGAATCTACAGAACTGAATAATTTAGTTCAACATTAATGACGCGGTAAATCGTACAATAAAACTCTAATTCTTGAATTAAATAGTGACTGAAATAGTTAAGGTTGAACAAATGGGGCTATATATAAAAACGTTAGAGCGGAAGCGAGGGCCGCTTCAGGAAATAGCGACCATTCTTCAGGCGCTCTGATTGGCGCCTCGGGTTTCCACATACTTTGTCTGCTGGGAAAATAAATGCAATTTTCACACAATCGTATTGAACATTTAAAGGGCGTATTTCGTTGAAAATGTTTTAGAAAAAGTAGTCTGCTATATTATGTCGCACACGTGGCGTTTGCCTTCTTTCCTAATTAACCGAATAATTACATTTTGTGGTTTTTATTAAGCATTAATTTTATATGGACATTTAGGTTTAATGTTCATTTCATAAATTGTAGGTAGGTACCTAATACAAAAAAAAAATGTAAAAAAAATTATGAGTAAAAATTTCATGCGTAATTGTCGTTATTAAACTGACAGTAGTTTAAATTTTCTTAACCGAGCATTTCCCAAAAAGTTTGTACAATTACTAGCGCTAATTGTCTACAGTAATCGTTTTCCTATTATGTTACAAATTTTAGTATAATTCAAAATCCTTTACTGATTATTAATTTACAGTTGAGGTTATATAAACCATTTAAACGATCGAAATATGAAAAACTTGATAGCAAAATCGTGAAAGCGATTTCATGATCCGTCTTTATTGTATACAAACCACTAATCGGATCGCGTTCCTATACAGTATTTTAAGTGCTATTCTGATGTGTCCTCAAATACAGTTTGACTTTGTCCATTCTAACTGTCTTCATCTTCGTACTCTCATGCAGCATATTATCAAGTTAAACGAATGATTTAAATAGTTCGCATTCAGCAATTCGTTGTGGAGTAAAATTTTAAAATATCTCACGTGGCTATGAAAGAATAAGCTATAAAATTTTCAGTGCGTCGCCAGGTGCAAAGAATGAGCTAGAGATGTGTGACTTCCACTCTGAAGCTGGAAATTGAGATCATTAATATCAAGTGAATCGTAAATTCCATATATAAAAGGTAAAATAAGTATTCATTGAACATATATATATATGCGCTGCACTGTCTCTGTTTACATCTAAGAATAAACTGCTTGGAAACTATTTTTTTAAACGAGCTGCGGAATATTGTCCAATCCAAGATACCTTCATATTTACATAACTCAGGTTTATGTAGCAGTGATAATATTTGATGTGCCTATTGATTTATGAAAATTTACATAAAAAGCTTGTTTTGGGGCAACTGAAAGAAGATCATTTGAATTCAAGTGCATTCAAAATGGCGCTGAAACTTAGCTCTCAGTTTAGATCGTCTACAGTTGATAACGTTCCCGTTGTAATGGTCGATTTGCTAGTGAAAAAAGGCACTGGAGAGTCGAGTAAAAAGAGGGGAAGTCGATAAGGCCACTGTGAGCCCTCGTTATCTGGGGTCATAAATTACGCAGACACCCCGAGCAGGTAGTCCCGCCGAAGTACTTGGAAACGCTATAAGAATTCACGGAAATGAACTGGCTACGTGATCCAATTGCGATTTAAGGTGCATTCGATTTACAGATAGTCATGCTCCGAGTTCCAAATGTAATAGAAAACGTCCAGTATACCGGTACACAGTATTTGTTGAGATAATTTTGTCATTTTGTATAAAAAAATATGTTTTCGTCCTGCGTCCTCTAAGTTTACCCAATATTGGTTTTGAAGTAAAAGTAGATCTAAGTTGCGCAATAAATATTCGTATAAAACTTAAACAATACATCACACAGCTTCCGACATTCGCATGCGACCACATTTGACAACCATGTCGATACAATATTGGTACAGCTATCGAGGTACCGTATATGAAGAATATTTGATTTAGTACGTATACTCTATGCAGTAAGCAATAGGATTGGTTTTAGTATGCCGTGTTTAGTTGTGGGTGTATTGTTAATGTGTTTAGAGAGTTTTGACAAATACCTGCAGGTGACGGGTAGATACGCGGTTTCCCTGGAGGATGCGTCTGACGTATTGCTTCGGTCGCGGTTTCCGAAACATGCGGGTCCAATAAATCATGGGCAACTACATAAATCCAGGCAATTTGTATTGCTTCCAGTTATTTGCGCAATCGTTATTTAATTGGTAGTCAGCATTTAGTGAAATATTAATGACTACTACCAGTAAGGGAAATTGCTAAATAGTAATGTTTTGATATATTCCTATATCAATTTAATGGTTAGCAAAAATAATTACATATGATAGGAAACACGATATTGTTGTGAATTTAAGTAACAATTTTTCGGGAGAAGAGTCACGCGACACGGTTCTATGCTAAATGGTGGTTTTGTGACTTTAAGTAAATAGTTTTACAAATCAAAGTTGAACTGGTGACCAATATGCTTTGCCGAAGGAGGTCGGCCATTCCACATCTCGTGTGGTTTAATTTCTTAATAGGTAATAATTTCTCAAAGTATGTCAGAAATCAATTACATATAGGTACATTTTCTGACTATAAGAAATTGTACACCGCTGATTATTATGATTAAATATCCATTTCTTTAAAAATATTGTGTCCGAGTGATTTTTAATGCATATTGGTTGTAAGATGTATTAAAAAATAAATCTTACCGAAAGTCATGCTGGATTATTCTCGGGTCAGTGGTGTAAAGTGAAAACCAGAAGAAAATTTTATTTTTTAAACTTGCTATTGTGTATAAAGGTGCGTTTAGACCAAACGAGAATTCGCTTATTCTATCCTCCACTCTACGAAATTCGTTCGTTACACAAAATGGGATTCGTCGAAATTCGTTGATTTCGTAGAGTGGGGGATAGAATGAGCTCATGATGCTCGTTTGGTCTAAATGCACGTTCACGATTCAAAAGTGCTTGTTGCTATGCCCAGTTGAATAAAAATCGTTTCATTTTGAATAGTACACATATACATTTAACTACAATAGCTATTGGAAATCATTATACAACGCAAGCTCGAAATGAATATGTAGCTGAAGGTTCTCAATATTGAAGAGATCTTTTCAGCGATCTCCCCTGACCCGGCGCGGAAATAATTGGATTATGCCTCGATCAAATTACCAACTTCTTAGATATTTTCCGCATCCTCGCACACGTTGTACGAAGAAAATTGTATCTTGATTGAATCGCACAATATTATATAAATATAGTTGTAATATGTTCCCTGCAGTAGAGTTTTTCTTTGCCTAAGTATTTTAAATCCTTCTGAGTTCCTTAGTAACATATTTAGTAGCCTACCACCCTCCTTCACAGTAGGTATTTAAGTGTAATTGGGCGCAAGTATTCAATACATAATGAAATCGGAAAATAAAATAAGTTTATGAAACGAGGATTATTTTAGTCTTTTGCCTTTATTTGCCAAGAAATACTATCGAACCCATACGAGGACACATATAGTTACACGAGTATCATGCTGAATAAAATATACGTTTTAAATTGGCCAGCTGTCAACGCATAATTAGGATTTGAGACCTGGGTATCAAAATAATGTCGAGTTTTAATTTAAGTATTCCTCTCAACTACAAAATTAAAAGACTATGTTGCGTATTCAAAAGGTATCTATCATACCTTAAGTTATAAAACATAAAATTAACGATGACTTCAGTCTCTTATTTAGCGTCGACGTATCTTCGATCATCTAGTCTACAGGGTAATAACAAATAATAAATATGACTCGTAAAACACACTTATCAAACACGAGGCCTGTTTCATAAAGTTAGATAATAAAGTACCGCGACAAAGGCCTTTTCAGTTAATTTACGACGTGGTCTGCGATGCCTCTCCCTACTAATCCATACTTATTAAGGATAATGGGGAACCGATGAACAAGTTTTCGTCCTTTATCAGGGCTCATAAATATCAGCTATCGCTTACGGTGCCGGTAGCCTGAGGTGTTGAAAGTGCGATTTAATGGCGCTTTTATTACATTCGGATAATAATTTTAATGTAAGTATTAAATTGAGGTTTATAGCCTGTTGGCTTTTATTGTGGAGTAGGGTAATATGTTTGAATCGGGTACTTCGTACAAGTAAAACTAATATTACTATAACAAGCTCATCCATTACATTATCGATAATTTCCTAAAATGTTGGGTAGATACAGTCAACCCATTGGAACCCTAGCACACTCCAGAACCATATCACTAGTAACACGTTTCTAATAATGTGCTTTATAGCGTCACTTTGACATGGTACCAGAGTGCCGTAGGGCACCTACCAATTAGTTGATAAATATTTATGTACAGTATTTATAATTTGTCAGCTAACCATAGACACCTGATTATGTTATGTATGAAATATGTAGGAAACGTTTGTAAAGCCATATTATTACTATGCAGATGGTTTCCCTTAAAAGGGGCGCCTTCTCACTAATAGCGAACTAGTGTAGAGAGCTTATCATTTCTCATTACCCGCCACACTTTCGCCCTGAAACTTACCCGCGGATTTCCGCCCAACCCTTCCAAAATTGGTTTTGCGAAAATCCCTGGGTAGGGAACACTGTTTTCGTTAAACGAGATACATTATGCATATGATGTGGAGGTTGGAGATGTTTTATGATGTTAAATAACAACGTTTTATTATAAACATAAGTTAAGATACCTATTATAAGAAAAGGTATACCTACGTAACTATCATAAGCATAAGTAAGTATGGCGAATAGATAGCGGAAGCACAACATTTAATTATTCAAGAACTTTTACTGTACCTAAAAAAGTTTACATAATAGAACTTCATTTCCTAATTCTGACCCCAGTTTGCAGTTTGTCAAATTCATAAAGGCCTTTCTCGCAAAAGTGGTAACTACCCCCCTTTTTTATGAACTTGTGCATTTTATACGGTGTTCTTACTCAAAATCACGAGCTCTTTCGATCTTAGGCCCTGGGTTCTCTGACGTTCGAATGTTTTATTCTCTAATGTTTGAGGTTGGTATCTCTGACTCGTCGTCGGTTACCGGCTGCCGGCGACGTTTCAGAGAAACTACCCTTAAACATTCGCGAACAAAGCATTCGAACGTCTTCGGCAGCGGACACGCGTCGGTCGCCGGTCCCCGGCCAGAAAACCCAGGGCCTTAGTATTGTACTAGACTACTACTACTTGTTGTACTAGAGTTTAAAAAATGCAAAAATATTCATTATTTCCATACCGTTACCGGCATACAAATTCTGTAAAAAAATGAAGCGGAATGGAAAAACACAAAGTTGAGGTTTTGTTTCTCTAATAATAATAGAAAGAGCTTACGGTTCTCAATATACAGAATTACAGCTAGATCGTTGAGCCTTAATTGTCAGTCAAGTATCAATGAGCTCATAATTACTTGGCAGTTTTTTTCAAGATTTTTTTGGCTGTCTCTATAGCCAAAGCGAAAATTATTCTGCGTGACCGTCTTTGGTAATCTGTTCACTCCTGCTCCACGACCTAGACGTCACTCTGTATATAAATAAATTAAATAAATAAATAAATATTTTTGGACATCTTTACACAACCTGTTACCTAGTCCATGGTAAGCTAAATTAAGGCTTGTAATGTGGGTACCACGCGACGATATATATAATAGATAGATACATATAAATAGATACTTAAATACACAGACAGCCATGACCAAGGAACAAATATTTGTGAAAAATAAATACACAAATAATGCCCTCGCTGGGATTAGAACCCGGAACCTCCAGCTTCGTAGGCAGGGTCACAACCAACTAGGCTACGGGAGCTGACTTATACATAATCAATAAAAAGAAATGGAGGGCCGGTACCACTATTGCGAGGATGGCCGATGCCGAGAATAAACAAATACAATTTCAAACCTTATTACAAAACCAAGAAAACGCCCGCCAAAAAAAATTCTACCTTAGCGCAATACTCGTGTTAAGTACAGACAGTTCTGTTTTAGCTATCTTTGTTCAGACTGTTAGTAAACGAATCGTCTCGCCTTCATATAAACGAAATAGCAAACAACAATTTTATATCCTGCCGTATTAGTGTTTGTCTGGCCAACATTAGCCCGGGGGCACAATTCGAGTGAGTTATGGCTGGTCACCCCTGACCGGTGCACAGGTGTGGGGCCAGACGTATGGCTCTATTTATTGCTAATTTTATACCTTCACCCGTTGTTATTTTATTGTTTACCTCGTAAAGACCGTATCTAGTACGTACGTGGATGTTTTGTTAAACTTGAAATTGATTTGGTGAGTACGCGGCAATCGGTTAGCCGAGTTGGTGTGTGATAATGATAATAATAAAATATGAAAAGGATCCAACCGAATACAATGGGAAAATAAATAAAAAATGGTGTCACAATGTACACATTTCATATGAATAATATATCGTTGGCTGTGTGACTCATCTTCGTATAATAGCTTACGAGGTAGTACCATAAAAATATATTGCTGTACAAAATACACACATTTCATATACGAGGTTGAGTCACACAACCATCACTATTTACCTATGTATATCATCCTTAGCATAGCAGCATAATACCCGTTTGTTTAATAAAAATTACTTCTTCATAAACAAAACATAAATACTTTTATAAAACTAAATTATTCGAACTGTATTCACTACTACTGTAACTCACCTTGGCTTCTTTCTAAAACCTGGCATTTAAAAATGTTTTTGAAAGTATAACTTAAATGTCAAACAAATGAAATCACCGTAATTGAGAAAACAATAAACGACCCACTATTTATAAATCTGACCTTTCCATTCATTTGCAAAGACTTTCTCCTATCGCATCTGTGGGATCAGTCGGATTCCCGTACCGGAGTTATATTTTATTTTCCTTCGGCTCATTGTTAGAGGTAGCAATATCAGGTAATACGCGCGCCGCGAATAATGAAAGTAATCTCCACTATTTGTCAAACGGAGGGACGAGGCCCAGGAAACACAACCACAGTAGAATAAGTTTGTTCTACAACTCTGTCTACATATCGTCCATTAAATACAAAAGCGACACAACTCAAAACCCGTGAAAAATGATTTTATTGCATAAACGACATTATAAGCACTAATATTTTACGTGACACTAAGACACCTGTCGATTTGACGTTAGCAAGTATCAAAATTATGCAGGTGCCCTTTTTGCACTATCGCTCTTTCGAGACTAATTTCAGTGCTAAACTGCCATTTTGTCAGTTGTGACTCGACTGTCGACCAAAACGCACGACATATTTGTGAAAAAGTGCCATGAAACGAAAAAATAAGTGATTACGTTAAAAAATATGTAAGCAAAAGTGCCATATTTGTAGATGTGGCCGTTTTAAATAAAATAAATACGTAAATATTATGTTTTTTATATAAAAAGGAGTCACAAAACGGAATGTGGCAGCTTTAATTTTAAGATACCCTCTTAAATTTGATTTTTCATTTATCAAAACTGCCGTATTAGGATTTGCAACCTTTTTGAATTAAAAATATATTCGAATGCATCAATCACAGGAGCCATTTTTATACATGATGCTGTTTTGAATAAAGTAAATATGTATGGTTTAGATTTCTTTATAAACAAAGGAGCTGCAATACGGAATGTTGAATTTCAAAAAACATTGTTGCATTTACAACCGTTTTTAATTCAGTATAATATTAAAATCCATAAATGTATCAGATTGAATAATTGAGTATTTTTTGTATGAAATCTTAAAAAATACGATACATCTTATAAAAAAGTAATTGTAAAACGTGGTACTTTGTATTGTGTTCGTTTTACTTAAAAGTATATATTATTAGAGATTGTGTGGAAGATGACTGTGAATTTTGTGTACCTATAATTGTGACTACGAAGAAACAATAATGGCATAAACTTCGGATTATTAAGTATTTGTCATACTTTCCTATTATATTATTTGTATACAATACAAGTAAAACAAACAAAGATCTAACCCCGGTGAATGTTTGAACGAATCTAAAAACTTATATTAGTAGTATTTATTTTTTCACTTTTGGGAATGCCAACATAGGGATGATGACTGTATTTAAAATAAATTATTAGACATTATGCACGGCATCATACATGAATAAATTATTACTAAAATATAGACTGCAGTCATTATTGTACAGAACTTTTATTTAATATTGTATACAACGTGACGTTACTTTTATGTATTTCATGTAAATCATTCAAAAATCGAAAAAAGATGTTGACTTGACTTGACAGTCATCATGCCTATTGCTTCACTACATAGGTAGTACCCAAGTACTAGCGCTAAACTGTCATGTCATCTAGAAAAAAATACATTATTACTAATCATAAGTAGGTTTTTAGGAAAGGCTTATTATCTCTACCATTAAATATTGAAAGATATACTTTTATATCGGCAAAAATTAAGTTCTTGCATCAATTCTAATGAAAAAACTAGTAAACCGTCAAAACATATCAATTCGGATCATTTAGATAGGGCATAGTAACCACCACACAAATACAATACACATAGAAAAAACAAATAACTAAAGATGTACTTAACCGATTTTTATTATTTACGTGCTTTTAGGTGGACTATTTCCAGTTTATAGTAAAAATAAGTGGTATCAAAGTATTAATTCCATTCTCAACAATATAACTTTGATCGCGTTGTATTTATTTTATATTTATTAACTAAAGGTACCACATTTTTTTATATAGCAGGTTGATTCTTGAAGAAAACCGATAATTATATCTGAATTTAAAACTAGTACTTCCGTTAAATTCATCAAAATATGTAACCAAAGTTAAAATTAATCAAAGTAACCTCGGTTTTGCGGTACCTATAAACATGTTCTGACAATATGTAAGTAAAGAAACAGTAAGAAAAAGTTTTGTCTGGTTCAGTTTTGTTAAAAAAACTGTATTTCAATGTTTAAGACATGATTTTATGTATGATTTAAATGAAATAACTGCTTATTTTTTTGTATTTGTGGCCTTTGATGGATAAAAAACATTCAGAGTTAATGTTATTTTTTTATGCAAAACGGACGTATACGCTCATAAAAGCTTGCACAGCACTTATTACTTTCTAATAACCAAACACATCAAAAGAGAGTTAAAATACCTACAAATTGATATATAACACATATAATATTAATGCTGTAAAAAAAATTTGTGAACAAAAAACGAATACAAAATCTTTAAACAGCTCCCCTGTAAAAAGTAATTTTTTGACTTGTGTCGCTTTTGTATTTAATGGACGATATTTTTACCTATTAAAAAAGTTACCAGCAACTGATTGTAAATATCTAAATGAAACACATTACAATGGAGCAGATCAAGAATGAAAAATGTAGGTATGTACAGTCAACGTCAAAGATATCATTACGATTTAGGTGCCAAATATATATTTACACGACCTTAATGTCAAAGCAATAAAGTTTGACATCGACGTACAGTTAAGAGCAAAAGTAAGTGATCATTCTTGTTCGATTATAGACCTTATTCCATTATGACAAGGCACAAGGTGATCACTTACTTTTGCTCTTGACTGTACAATGAACGAGCTCGATGAGGTGTAGGTAGACCTAGATTAATTATAGGCATTGACGAAATTTGTGATAAGATAAAGTACCTATGACATTGTTAGTTATTACTGACATAATAATTATTAATTTAGCAGCTTGTGACATTTTGTTTACTTAATTGTAAGTTCAGTTTGTTTATATAACTTTTTTGTTTTTTTTGCGTGCCTGTTGCTGTTGTATGTGCTTAATTTGTTTTCAATTCCCTATTTTCAAATGTTTTTTTTAATTTCATTTTGTATTTTTTTTTGAACGGTCAGTGTTTTCAAAAGTGTATTTTTATACGCATAAATTAAGTCTAACTAATCTATCTAACCTAGCCTATATTTAAGATTAGCCCTGGTGGCATTTTACCGAGGAAGCTTGGGGCATTTCCTCGCTGTATCGCAATACTGATGCGTTGTGCGAAACCGCCTCTTCGATCTTTAGTTACGTCAACCAAACATATTTCATCGATCGATATTTGATTTGACTTTATGTTATTGTACAAAAAAAATCAAACATACATATACTTAATACAATTAAAATGTTATTTTATAGTTGCTTCAAGTAAGCTGCCATTAGGTACGTTCAGAACACGAATAGTTCTGGTTGGCCTACTGTTACAGGATCCATTCTCGAAAGCTTTGCGTGGTTTCAACTGAGAAAGGTCACATTGAGGCGAATATTGCCCAAGTTTTTGCTGACAAAGGAAATAAGTGGGGTAAGTGAGAGCATTTCTTTTCTTGCTCAATGGAATGTGGGTCAATCACTCGTATATATTGGCGTCTTACAAAGTTTTTTGTTATGTTGCACGATTCTAATACAATTTGGAATAACATGACTAATAAGTACCTACTTATACGTACTTACGTACTTATACGTGTCAGTATACCTAAAAATTATACGTATATATATATATTTATTATATTAGGTATACTTATGCCAATAGGTATACCTAAAACTTTATACAATCGGGTTTGGTCAACAATATGCAGAAGATTGTGTAAGTAGGGCTTAAAGTGTGTGTAATCAAATTGAAAGCAAAATTATGCATGCTATATACTCAAGAAGAATCCATAAGTGTAGTCCTGTATTTTACAAGCTTTTATTTAGTTTCACCTGTCCCGTTGTCTGTCGTTCTGTAATCAAATCTTGCAACTTAAATTTGATCCACTTCCCGGTTTTTGATTGAGCTGAAATTTAGAATGCATGTAGGTATAAATCGGATGACAATGCAATGTTATGGTGACATAGAGCTGATCTGATGATGGAGCCGGAAGGTGGCCATAGGAACTCCGTAATTAAACGATGCAACCCTATCGAGTTTGAGCTCATTGGATTAGTCTTGAAGAGTACTTTGATACTATAATATATGGTAACCAGGGTCTGATGTTGGAGCCGGAATGTGGCCATAGGAACTCCGTAATTAAACGACGCAACCCCATCGAGTTTGGGCTCATTGGATTAGTCTTGACGAGTACTTTGATACTATATGGTAACCAGGGTCTGATGTTGGAGCCGGAAGGTGGCCATAGGAACTCCGTAATTAAACGACGCAACCCCATCGAGTTTGGGTTCATTGGATTAGTCTTGACGAGTACTTTGATACTATATGGTAACCAGAGTCTGATGTTGGAGTTGGAAGGTGGCCATAGGAACTCCGTAATTAAATGATGCAACCCTATCGAGTTTGAGCTCATTAGATTCGCCTTGACAAGTACTTTGATACTATATGGTAACCAGGGTCTGATGATGGAGCCGGAAGGTGGCCATAGGAACTCCGTAATTAAACGATGCAACCCTATCGAGTTTGAGCTCATTGGATTAGTCTTGAAGAGTACTTTGATACTATATGGTAACCAGGGTCTGATGTTGGAGCCGGAAGATGGCCATAGGAACTCCGTAATTAAACGACGCAACCCCATCGAGTTTGGGCTCATTGGATTAGTCTTGACGAGTACTTTGATACTATATGGTAACCAGGGTCTGATGTTGGAGTTGGAAGGTTGCCATAGGAACTCCGTAATTAAACGACGCAACCCCATCGAGTTTGGGCTCATTGGATTAGCCTTGACGAGTACTTTGATACTATATGGTAACCAGGGTCTGATGTTGGAGCCGGAAAGTGGCCATAGGAACTCCGTAACTAAACGACGCAACCCCATCGAGTTTGGGCTCATTGGATTAGCCTTGACGAGTACTTTGATACTATATGGTAACCAGGGTCTGATGTTGGAGCCGGAAGGTGGCCATAGGAACTCCGTAACTAAACGACGCAACCCCATTGAGTTTGGTCTCGTTTGATTCGTCTTGACGAGTCTCTTGCTTTCGTCCCATATTAACTGTATATGATTGATTGGATGGATGACCCAATGCCAAGGTGAGCACGTACCGAGGGCTGAATGGTATGAGGGTGTATAAACATGTCTTGCCGCTAACGTTGCGCCTCAGGGTACCAGGGCGAACCCTGTTGTATTGTAGCCCTTATCCCTCTACAACGGGCCTCTGGGGGGATGGACCGTTATTTGTCCTATACTCATGGGAATAACATGAAGAAAACAGAAACAACTACACAAAGAAAACGACGTTTAGAGAAGGCGAAATTGAAGAGACAGGAGAAGATTGCTAATGAAAGCGATGGCCACAAGCGGCAACGCTTAGAATAAATAAGTTAGCTATCTACTGCTAAACATAGAGAAAACGAATCTTTAGAACAACGCACACATAGGCAAAATACCAACAGAATACATACACAAGAGAGAAAGAAAAACGAATCTCTAGAACAACGCACATATAGGCAAGATACCAATAGAATAAATATATGGATCGAAAATCGCCCATCTTTTGAAACTGAAGAAGGCATTCGTCTCCTTGACCAAGTTGTATCGTGCCAATTGCCACCAGAGGATACCGATCTTTATGAGGGGACTTGTGAATGGAGCAATAGGTCACATCACTGAAATCTTATGGCCGTATTACAGACGTGCTCAACTATACGATAGCGATGTACCATCGGTTCACGTAGACTTTGGTAACGATGGCATTCACATAATACACCCTAAATCAGTTCAATTTCCTGCTAAATTTAATCACGGCGCAGCTGAAAGAAGAATGCTCCCGATTGTCTTGTCTTGGGCTTCAACTGTGCATAAAATGCAGGGAACTACTGTAGATCATGCTGTTATTTATCTAGGCTCCAAATTGTTCGCTGCTGGTCAAGCTTATGTGGCTTTAAGCCGAGTTAGGTCTTCAAATCGAAGAACTTGACTGCTCCACGTTGACGTCGAAGAAACCTTGTAATATTGATGCATTAAAAGAAATGGATAGAATGAGAAACGTTACAAATAACTAACAAGTGATTACATACTTCAACATTTTTGATATTTAAATCAGAACATATTACATATCATGTGAACGAACTACGGACTTCATAACGGAATAACGCTGCTACGCGCTGCGAACTACGTCGTAGTAAATCTCGAATTAAAAATAGAGGTACTAAAAAGTTAAAAATAAAATTAAAGAAAAAAAAAACCTTTTTAAAAACAAGCTTTTATTATTTGTTTATAAAATGAACTAAAAAGTTAAAAATAAATTAACTCTAAAAATAAATATAACACTTTGTAACTTGATTGTAACCTTTAACGACAAATAAGCGTCTTCGTCTAGGACAAAATAATTCCATATGGTACAAATTTATTTAATTTTTACACTAAAACTTTTCACCATACATAATTATTCAATCTCGTCCCCCCTCTTTATCATAGTCCCCATTTATAAATGAAAGCGTGTTACATTTAATACAACACAACATTTTCCTCAAGCTATCACAATGTAACACGCTTTCATTTATAAATGGGGACTACCTATGATAAAGAGGGGGGACGAGATTGAATAATTATGTATGGTGAAAAGTTTTAGTGTAAAAATTAAATAAATTTGTACCATATGGAATTATTTTGTCCTAGACGAAGACGCTTATTTGTCGTTAAAGGTAACAATCAAGTTACAAAGTGTTATATTTATTTTTAGAGTTAATTTATTTTTAACTTTTTAGTTCATTTTATAAACAAATAATAAAAGCTTGTTTTTAAAAAGGTTTTTTTTTCTTTAATTTTTTTATTATTAAACGCACAAGCAATACTTGTTCATATAAGACATGTTTAAACAACCTGTATTATCCGCGTACAGCGAGACGTCTACGGGGATTATTGCAGTCTGAAGTAATAAAGGGGGTGTAACGACACCTGGTAAATATTAAGAGGGGGAAGTTATATGAAAACGAATAAAGTCGGTGTCATGTTTGTCACCAAACGTGACCGAGCTGTTATGGGTGGTAAGTGTAAAGGGATACTAGCGTATATTCATTAAAAACCTTCATAAAATTGATCGCAGATAAAATTGAGTATTTTATTATACCTACCAATCGAATCATTAAAGCTGATCTCTCTCTAAAGTGTTTTTCTTGCTTCACTTTCATGACCAAAACCTACTAAGTGAACATTTCAGAGGGGTTACCATGACGTACTAATGCGATCCAGTTTAGTCAGGGAAAGGGACAGAGATGACTCGTATATAATACGAGCCTTGTCCTTTTCTCTCGATCAAAACTGAATCGCATTAGTACGTCATGGTAACCCCCCTGGTCATATTGTTTTGCATTGTTTTATGTAACTACGAGTATGTACCTAATCATTTTATGATACTGTGATGTAGCTGGGCAGGTGCAGTACATGAGTAGTAATTTATGGGCATTTTTCCGAGCGTTACAACCGCCGTAAGTTCGGTGGCAGCCTTATTACACGAATCCCGTGAGAGATGCAAGAACTACATTGGACGATATTGGTAGACGTAGTTGACAACTACCAAGATACCCAAGAAATGTATGTAACCACGGAAATCGGGTGATAATTTTGCCACCGAAGTCACGGCGGTTGAAAAGCTCGGAGAAATGCCCTTATAAGGTAAGAGCACACATGTCATTTTTCTATATACATCCTACTACTCAAAAAACGTAAATAGTTGCTTTTGATAGGTACCGTTAATTTTTTTGCGTAAATGAATATTATGTCTTTTATGAAGATCTGCATCCTTACACAAAATAATCCAATTAGACTGCAAATTTCCTAAATTTCCTGTAATATAAAACGGCATTCTATAAATTGCTTTCAAAATTTGATCGCAGGCTTCACGTAAAGCTCCACATTTTGGTGCAAATTTACGAAATGACGTTCGACAGGCGAGCAGTTAAATGAGGAGGACTTACGTCATTTCTCCCGGCAGTGGGGATGTACGTTACGTCATCTCCCAGGCTGTTACCGCCTGCTGGATTAGATTGAAATTGAATGGCGTTCTCAGGGAGGTAGCCGAAATTCACGGAAAATAAAATTAGAAGAGCGAAAGACGTGGTAACGAAGTAGGAGGGTATGGACCATTTGTGCTAAGATATTTGAGTAATAAAAAGTTATGTACGATGCCCAATTTATGATTATATTTGCTTACTCATAGCATTTATTTTTATTTTGATAAAAGAGCAAGAATCTTTCATTATTTAAAAGACAAATTCTGTTGGATAAGACTTTTATAAAAAAACCGGTCAAGTGCGAGTCGGACTCGCGCGCGAAGGGCTCCGTACCATGATCAATTTATTATATTATTATTTAAAAAATACAGTTAAATCAACCTTATCTTACCAAATTTCGTTACTGTAGCATTTATAGTTTCCGAGTAAATCGGCTGTGACAGACTGACAGACGGACAAGACGAATCTAAAAGGGTTCCATATTGCCATTTTGGCTACGGAACCCTAAAAAAGTAGTAAAATGCTTAAGCCGCTTATTATATCTGTTTTGTATAACTCATTAATAAGTACAAATTTTATAAATGCATATAATTATTAGATATTTGATTAACTACACTTAATCAGTCCTTAATGATTGAACACTAAGCCTACCCACATCTGTCCGTTCAAAGGCGATAGAATCCCCGTTTATCCGCCTGCCAAAACGGTTATCAATACGTAACACCCTGTCAATCGAGATATCGGTACTTAATAGCTCGGTCGCTCCAGGATCACTCAAATTGTGGGCACACTCCGGTCTCATAGCACCATAAAGCGGAAATTGCCTTCCTAGTTGATTTCATACCCAGTCGAGCACCTTCGGTAATAACATTGCAGTTTCCTCTCGGAAAATTTTAGCATTGTGACCGGGGCAGATTGGTCGTCTGTTTTCTGTGAATAGTGTTGGGTTGTGTTGAGAACAAGAAATGCATCCTAGTTGCGATTGGTGTATTATGTTGTTGGCGAGCTTGTTTTGCAATTTGCAGCTAGAATGTAGCCCGTATCTTTAGCAAGTATACCATCCGATATAACAGTATAAAATTATGTACCAATTTTAAGAAATGAACAAAGAACAAATTTTCCAAATATAATGTACATCTACATACTGGTTGTTAATTATAATAACACTCCGTAAAAATACTCGTGTTTATTTTGAATAAATTGTGTGATAAATTGCTCTATAAGTACAGTCTACTACTTCTGTAAACGTAACGGAAAAGGAAACAGTCTGCAGTTTGTTGAATAATACAATTTTTTCTTCTTAAAAAATACCCATAAAATGAAAGACTATCCAAAGTTTCTGAGCACATAAAAATTGTATTTTCTGCTTTTACGTTAGACATGCTGTTGGGCACCCCTAACTCGAGTGAGATGTCTGGCCCGGTGCATTGCGATAGAGGTGTATTTATTCTTTGAGGTGCCTGCATGCGGATGGTAACGAGCCGAGGAAGGAAACTACTTCCAGTTTATAGCAATTTACCAGGTTGGCTGGCTTGGATGTTCTATAGTTGCGAAAGTTTAGCTCACGTGAATTCACGAAAATATATGACCTAGTTCTACGAAACGAGTATTTTTTGTCCACGTATAAGCGTATTTTATTAAAAAATCTGATCAGATTTGCCCAAAACTAAATTAATCAATCGTACTCTGTTTATTTGACAAACCGTATAAATTAACGATATGCCAGTACCTACCGTGATATCAACAGTACAAGGAGACGGCAGTTGATTCAACAATTTATATGTTCATATCTTTTTCTTGTAGGGACGAAAGAATGGAAAATTGTATGTTGTTTGGTCCTAATTATTTTAATGTATTTTAATAAATACCCCCCGATGAGCAGTAATCTGCATCGACGAGATTAAATCGTCATCAATAACAATATGACAACTACTAAGAAACCCTCTTACTGAACATAATCATAATTCATATTTTAATATTCACCATCTGGCAATCACATTATATTATACTACAATTTAATTATTTTAAGCTTACATAAAATTACGATGATTAAGTTATTCTTAAGTGAGTTATAATGAACACGAAGTTGCGCGTGTCGCCGCCGCGGGGCGCCACTGTGCCGCGGGACTGCCACGTCACCGACAAATTAATTATTAAACTACTGATTCATTTGTTTTGTGATAATCTTTATACATTTTAATAATACAATTACAAAATGCTTTGGTACTAGTGGTACTACTGTCCTTTTTTATGGCCCATGTAGTAAATAATAATACAATAGTAAGGACAATTAATATGGACGAATATTAAGTCACAGATACTACTTACTCTTGAGATAAGTAGGTACTGGAATAATAATAAGTCAACGTCACATACAAATTTTGTGCTGTTTTGGTGAAAAAAACACTTATTCATATTATACTTTTTAACTAGGTATCCCCAACAAAAGTAATTAAAAAATCAAAATATACTCATGAATGATGATAAGTTCTTTATGATTCTGAGGTAACACAGACACAAAAAATAACATGTCATTGAAAATTAATAATAGAGAATTGAATGGGAATTCCTGCATGGTGGTATTTCTAAAAACTCAAACGAATGACATACACATTTCATAAATAAAACACACAATAGTATTTCATAATACCGTAAGCGGACAATACATTTGTACATAAATTTGGACTCGGATGGTCCAAGGTGTGGTCGCAGTAGAAGCGATATACATAATAAATAACCGAAGCGACGGTGAGTGCTTTTTGTTACGACTTCAGGTTTTTACATGTATGTATGACTAGGATTCTAGATAACACTTTCTTAGTTTTTTTTAATAAATTTAACATGGTGATGGCAGTAAGAATACGTTTGTCATTACCCCAAACTCTTCCCGTGGACGTCATAAGAATCGACTAAGGGATTGAAGTGTCACTGATCATTCGTTGCTAGAAGATTGATGATGGGCAGCAGCGACAGCAAGTGGACACACTACTGTGATCGCAAATACTCTTACCCAGTTGTGATTCTGGGCATTTACCTCCTAATGCATATACGCATAGTTAATAGGAGAGGCCTACATCCAGCATTCCAGCAGTAAATTGATGTTGACGTGTGATGTGACATGGAAAGCCGAAATTATACATTACAGCATACTCCGAGTAGTATTAATGGGTCAAGTTAATCGTTAAATGGTGTAGGGAATGTTTTATATTGCACTCTCGTTAGAGAGTTGTTATAATAAAGTAAAAAAAACCGCTCGAATTCTTTCCACGCAAGCTCTCCCGGACATCCATGCGAGGTATAATTCAGTTACCCAATGTACCACATGCGGCGCACTGGTCAGATTGAATTGGGGCCAGGAAATGAACAAAATGGCCACATTCCCGCCGTGATACACGAATTCTTAAAATATATTAACAATGTGACCGTTTTAAGTCAAAACAAAAATACTCATACCTACTTGCACATATTACAATTCCTGCTGCATTCAAGTAACGTTATTAATTGTAACGAATACATTACATTGAAGCAAAATGAATAAATATTTATGAAAGTATTAATGTGACAAGATTCCTTGATTAGTTTGTAACATGATCTTTCGTGCTTGAAGCTTGCAGTTATTATGTAGTATCTATCCAGATAAACTAGTCAATATGGTAGTTATACTAGGATAAAATATGTTGAAATGTAGACTGCTTCTCCATATAATGATGTCATTCAAGACCACAATAATCACTTTGAATTAAAATTCAAATCGAATCAATCGAATCGAAACAAGCTCGATAAAACTCAAACATTAATAGAGTAGCTGTCAGCCGAAACGACATGGCGGCAATCTGTACGCTGCACATAAACTGACATAAAGTCATTTTGTTGTGCACTTAACGACATCGAAGTTGACACGTTGCCGTTTACGTCAGCGGCTGATCGCAACCGAACGGAGAATAACATGAGACAGCACTACTTTATACATTGTGAACAACTGAAAATGTTCTGAGCGCGCCTTTACGGCCAGAATCAACGGATTTCCCTGGAGTGTAGTAAAAAGCTCTCCCATACGACGTGAGGTGACACGACCGACAGTTCCATTCAGCGTTGATGCTCGGACACGCGTCCGCGACGCCGGGATAGTTCACGTCAAATACCCACAAATCCAGCGCTCAAATAACCTTCCCTGTTTACGTTTGGGATCACACTACATTAACGCGTGTGGCTCACGGAAATGCGTAACGTGCTTTCTAATAACATTATCTGTATTCCCTGCGGTTTCTTCTATTTCTCCGTAAAAATGATGCTAAGATAACGGACCCGTTTCGAAATTTTCTCATTACTTTGGCCGAATATTTTTCTTACTTTACTGCAGAGTGCTCCCCTTTTTGTTCAGTCAAGTATTATGAAGTTTCTCTGCTTGTTATCTACTGAAAAAGAAAACGACTTATAAGAAAAGTCACTACGATTGCTACAGACCCAGACAGCGGGCTTTTGCATTTTAATTAAACCAAAATGAGGATTTATTTAAACGATCACTGTTGCATTACCAGCATTATTTTTTAGACAATGCATTGCAAAAATGACAAGTGATAATTTACAATATCAACAGTATTCTAACTATGTATAATTACCAAGTGAAATAGCCCATTAAGTTTAGAGAGCTTTCCAAATATGTAAAAACTAGTCAGTTTCGTTTCTTTTTATCACAGAACTATAAATATGTCCGCCGCCCTCGCACGCTCGGGTGAAATTCTTCACCTACTACTAGCTAGCTAATAAATTTAAAAGATTAATGATAGATACGAAATATATATACATTAAATAACTGTACCATCCGACGTAATACAAATAGCTCAAAGGTAAAATACGAAATTAATTACAAAAACGCATTACTCTTAATACTGCATGCTTTAGTTCAAATGCAACATATTAAGATCAAGCGTTATTGAATTTATTTTGTGATAAAACATAATACATACTTACGGACTTGGAAATTAAAAAAAGATAAACAGGAGAATAATTTAAATACACAACTTGATATTCAAGTATTTTACAATGAAGCCTACTATTCGTATTAACAAAACAAAGGGTCACGGGCAAAATGACTCTCAGAAAAATCCATATCTTCGCTTCCGTTGCCCATGACCCTCAAATTTAACGACAACATTCGTCCATTATCTAATAAAAAATTGACGAGGTGACCCCAAACCTGACTCGATCTGATACCATGCACTTATTGATTTAACAAGCGTTCCATATGCAAGTGAAACCAACGACCCTCTAAGCAAAGAAACACCATTAGGGGCCACGTGGGACCCAATACCCCCGGGCAACAGTTCCGCTGCTGCACATTTTTACTTTACCACTAATTGGTGCATTTGGGGGTAACTGTGAAACCCCAGGCAGTCTCCAGGGAATATAATATAAACACACTTAACAACGGGGACTTTATTTTTGAGATAATGAATTGGTTTCGCTCATAAGATACATCTGTGTTTAATTGTGCCTAATACGAAAGTTTGGGAAAATGAAATTATAATAAGAGGAACATGAGGATCCATTTGTTCTACCTAAAAACTAATGAAATTGGATGTAGTTATAAATGATGTAAAAAGATCATTATATAATATAGGGTTATGTATTAAAAATATCTACAAATTCGATGAACAGGATGTTTTAAAAAGCACTTTAGCTGCCATAAAAGCAATCCTCGTACTGACGTAAAGATTTTCAATATTCCGGCCGTCCGCGATCTCATCCCTAGCTTAATCGGAATTTATTAAAAAACTCCAGACTCGGCGGATCTCGGGTTCGAAGGACAACAATAGGAGCCATATTATTATCGGCTCATCCCTGGCCATTGCGTGCACATATCTGCAAAATTTCACGCACCCTTTGTAATAATATGAGTACGTAGAGCCTCTTATCTACCCTTCGTATCCATCGAAGCTCTAGAACTCGAAACTGCGATAAAAGGGTCCACTATATCATATTGGCACTTTCGACAGAGGATCGTGTAATATTTCGTGCTTCTTATAGGGTCGGATCGGTAGTAAGAGAGGTTCAGAAAGAAATAGCACTTTACGAGTGCTAGTCACGCTTCACTCGCAAGTTGATTTGATCTCGCAACTATGTAGTAACAGATTGAACCGAGGATTTGAAGAGTGAAGTTTGGTAGAAAGTTGGAAAAATGTACTTTAGATAGAGCTTACAAATCTCATCCATTATATTCGTTTTTTGTAAGTTACTTATACATCATACAAAATTAACAAATCAGTTGTTACATCCAATAATGTTTAAAAACGCCTTATTAAATGTATGTTATTTTTGAATGGAAGCAGTTTAGCTAAAATATTTATCTTTTTAAAAACATATGGTCCAAGTACTAAGAAGGTAATAAAAAAATCAGCGTTCGCGCTAATAATTGCTGACGTGTAAATGTAAACAAAACAATGACTACGTTGTTTACAGGCACACCCCCCGAGGTCAGCCAAGGCGCGGCCGGCCCGGGAACTGTTTCTAATAGTTGTTGTAACCCAGTTTTAAAGTGATGGTTAACGAGTTGTCCCAACGAGGTATATAATGTGTCATATTCTAATTAGATGTTCGAATAAGCCCCGTTTAATAAACTGTCGGCTTGAAATCATTTACAAATGCTTTAGTCCTCATTATAATCTATTTTCGTATCTAAAACTTGATGTGCTGTGCATGTTTGTCGACTTCTTAAAAATATACAGTGTGTTACCATAAAACGAGCTTTTACGTAAATGGGTAATAATACGCATTACTAGAAATCGTTTTCAAGTATGACCATTTGAGAAATAATTAAACTGACCGAACAATCAATTTTATTTCCTCCGAACTATCAACGTAACGCGTGTACCTACTGCTTAGTTGTCAAACGTCAACGTCAATGGCTGAGATGAAATGAAATGCTGTTATTTTCAAGTGCAAATTAACGATTAATTTTGAAGTACATTGCATCTCAATTAACTTTTCTTAGAATGTTAATCAACTGGCATTTTGAATCGAATAATGTTCACGGTTTTGGCATAAATTCTTATTCGTTTCAATAAAAGCCAGTATCATGTTAACACACTGTATAAAGCTCTAGTCCTACTTCTAGTTAGTTGTCCCTTCTCGAGTTGTCATTATTAATTATTCATACTGATCTCTTTCAAATGTGTATGTATACATATTGATGCACTCGACTGTAGTAATTATATTTTTTTCTGCCGAATTCGATATTAGTCCCATAGTAGAAGTTAATCGCAATCATGAGTAGATCAAGAAAATATAATTTAGTATCCTGTATAAGGACAGTTCCTTATACAGGGTGAAATCTTTTACATGACTCTGCAATTACTTAATATTTACAAGTGTAATTATACCTTTGTTCCCCGCTTCATCCGACATTTTACTGAAAATCTAGATGGGTACAGAAAGTACAATATAGTTACAAAGAAAACTACAAAAACGTCGTCTAGATGTTTAGAAATTCTCATTTTGATCGCAGCATTAAAGCAGTTAATATACTTTACGTAAAAACGTATTGTATTTGCTTCTAGCATAACTAAAAATATAATATTCGTCGCTCGCGTGCAGCGGCGGGTTGTCGGTGGATAATGTCGTGTTTTAGGTATTATACCGATAGATCGCGTGTCGCCATACTGTAATACGAATGGGTAACAATGCCGTAATGCCTTTACAATAGGCCGCTTAAATCTTGCCTAAAGGGAATTATTTAGTAAGCCGTATCGACTTGCAAAGTGTGTTACCGTAAATATTACGTTTCATATTTTAGGAAACTGAAATATAACATTGAAAATTTCATTAATATAAAAATGAATGTATTTAATTTTATTTTAAAAGGCAAACTAACATCTTCAATCCTATGTACATTTTTAAAATACAGTGAAGATAGAAAACCAGTTATAGGAATTAACGGGCAGTGGCAAATCTAAAGAATTGTAACAATTAAAGTTTAACTTTAAGACAAACAGTAAGCTACAATATGAATATGAAAAAAAATAGCCAAATATTTATAACAAAATTTATGTTTTCTCCCCTAAAGCCAATCATTCCAGTGAAAGCGTAACACTGGTATAGCGATTTATTAACTACATAATTTACATCGGTCTCAATTTCCGAGCGCGTTGACTGGAAGGACACCAACTCACATTTAGTACACGTCATGTAATAAAAATATTTTTATTGCTTAATGTTTCGTGTCGTCACGTTTATTTAGCATACAACTTTGTTGCGATCCATAAATTACCTTTTTAAAGATGTATAAGACACTGATGTCTCATTAATTAGTGGGTAGGTACTCATTTACCTCTTAAGACATTTGTATGAAAGGCAACATATTTGCCGTGAATCAAATCGTGATTAATTGATTATCGTAAACGCTTAATTCCATTCACTTGGCTTGAGTATCGCGACAGATTTTGATGAAATTCTTATATACTTTTTATTTGTTACAAAATAAAGATGTACTAACTGATAGTTTCAGATGTTTTTTTTTACTTTTTTATTTACATATATATTTGCATTTTATTTATCTTTTAACTTCATCTACCTGACCTACCCTACTTGTACCGATGATGCTGGCGGCATTTCCGCGTTGTTTATATTTACTGTATTCTAATGCAAAACCCGGCTAAAAAAAAGTAAAAATTATTTTTTTATTGTAAAATATTGGTGACATACAAATGTAAATTAAAATATTGTAAATATGTTTTTGTAAATTAAAAACATTAATTTTATAAAATATCCATAATTTTATGAAAAGTATGGTACTAATCGGTAACAACAGACATCGGAATTTTGGAGGTTAATTTTTTTTAAAAGCTATTGGTAAATTGATTTAACTGTCGGTGTAGGTACGAGCAATTAATCACGACCATTGTAATTATGTGTCAACAATAAAATGGTCATCAAAAATATATATTAACTAGCAGTTACCCGCGGCTTCGCCCGCGTACTAACATCTATTCACTGCGTGTTAATGTTTTCCCGCGATTATCGCGCGTTTGCCTTAACCGATTTAAGTGTGGCGGATGGTGCTTTTACCCGTGGTTCGGCTGCGTTCTATAAATTTTTATCACGGTCGTATTAAACTTAATGCCTAAATTCAAGATGGCGAACTTTTCTTGCAATTTTGACTTAAAATTCCATATGAAGAACTTTATTATCTCCAGGACCAGGGGTTTAGGCTGTGCGTGGATCTTTGTCAGGGAGCTTCTTCTTTTATGTATATAGATAGATAGGTTATCAAATTCCATCCCATAACAGGGTAAGCGGTGTTACACGTCCGCCTTGTTAGATTTTAAAATCGTTATTGTTTTCGTGAATAATGACTTGATAAACCGTGGAATCGATATCCATGTTGATTTTTACTGTTTGCCCTTTTTACAACATTCAAGGGTTGATTTCTCAAAAACTTAAAACACGTCTTTACTCATTTATGTTTAGGGATACTCCTGTGAAATTTGGGATGAAATAGGTATTTTAATTGATCAAGTTTCGCCATACAAACCCTGGACCCCTATCGCACCCCCTAGGGAGTGGATTTTGACCTAACCATTTTTAGAGCTTCCCTACACCCTCAAAGAAACCTACGCACTATATTTGGAATCTCTAGAATCATAAATGAACATGATATATATAAATAAATAATAAAATTATATTTACATTTTTCGAAATTTACCCCATAACACCATAACCGTGTACATAGTATTTCATGTCCGCCGCGTTAAATTTTAAAATCGTTATTGTTTTCGTGATCTACGACTCGATAAAGTATAAAAACGATACCCGTCTTGATTCTTTCACTTCGTCACCCTTTTTAACTTTTTCAGGGGTTGAATTTTCAAAAAACCTTAAACATTCCTTTACTCAATTACTTTAAAGAATACTCTTGCGAAGTTTCGGATCAAATAGTTCAACTAATCTTATTTCGCCATACAAACTTTGGACCCCCATTTCAACCCCTTAGGTGAATTTTGTAAAATCCTTTCTTAGTGCTCGTCTACACCATAAAAGGAACCTACGTGCCAAATTTGGAGTCTATAGGACCAGGGGTTTAGGCTGTGCGTGCATCTTTATAAGGGAGCTTCTTCTCTTTTATATATATAGATAAAAGATAAATAATAAAATTATATTGATATTTTTCGAATTTTACCCCATTACACCATAACCGTGTACATAGTATTTCACGTCCGCCGCGTTAAAATTAAAAATCGTTATTGTATTCGTGATCTACGTCCCGATAAACCATAGAAACGATACCCAACTTGATTTTTTCACTTCGTCACCCTTTTTACCTTTTTCCGGGGGTTGAATTTTCAAAAAAACCTTTAACATACCTTTACTCAATTACTTTAAAGAATACTTTTGCGAAGTTTCGGATCAAATAGTTCAACTAATCTTATTTCACCATACAAACTTTGGACGCCCATTTCAACCCCTTAGAAGGTGAATTTTGTAAAATCCTTTCTTAGTGCTCGTCTACACCATAAAAGGAACCTACGTGCCAAATTTGGAGTCTATAGGACCAGGGGTTTAGGCTGTGCGTGCATCTTTATAAGGGAGCTTCTTCTTTTATATATATACATAGATAAAAGATAAATAATAAAATTATATTGATATTTTTCGAATTTTACCCCATTACACCATAACCGTGTACATAGTATTTCACGTCCGCCGCGTTAAAATTAAAAATCGTTATTGTATTCGTGATCTACGTCCCGATAAACCATAGAAACGATACCCAACTTGATTTTTTCACTTCGTCACCCTTTTTACCTTTTTTCGGGGGTTGAATTTTCAAAAAACCTTTAACATACCTTTACTCAATTACTTTAAAGAATACTTTTGCGAAGTTTCGGATCAAATAGTTCAACTAATCTTATTTCGCCATACAAACTTTGGACCCCCATTTCAACCCCTTAGAAGGTGAATTTTGTAAAATCCTTTCTTAGTGCTCGTCTACACCATAAAAGGAACCTACGTGCCAAATTTGGAGTCTATAGGACCAGGGAATTAGGCTGTGCGTGCATCTTTACAAGGGAGCTTCTTCTTTTATATATATAGATAATAATAACTACCTACATCAACTTTGCATTTCATTTAGCTCCCAAATCCTCAATAATGAGTAAAAAAAGAAAAACGGTCCCGTCACTTTTATAATTACGCATCGATAAATATAAATACACTATAAGATATATGAATAAGATACAGAAATGATACGCAGGAATATTAATACAAAAGATACGATGGGAACAATTGGAACAAAAGACACACCTGCCGAATGCCATACTTACTGATTAACATGTACGTCTAAATTGACCATTCATAGCACATGTTTTGGTTGATATAGTAGAGCACTTTAGGTGCGGGATAGAAATATTTTGATATCAAACAATGCACCGCTCTTCTATTGATTACATTCTGATATATCCGGCATACCAAATGATGCATTTCCATTGTTATTGTATAAGCCTAGTTTTTCTATTAGCTTTCGAAAACAAAAACCTAATTATGAATTTATGAGAGTTTTAAATTTACTAATTTTTATATTATGTCTGTTTCTTTAACAAACTTTTTTAGACTTTTTTAGACGCCAAAATACAACAAAAACTTCCAGCTAGATAAGAAAAAAGACATTCGTAACGTTATTGTTATCTTTGCTGCAATCACCCCAGTAAAGTTCTAAGCCACCCCCTTTCTTAAGTCTTGCCTGTTACAAAGAGATAGGAGATAGAAAATACCTTAAGCTGGCGACTTACAGCTGATATTGTAAGAAGCAACATAATAGCTAATGAGGCTATATACAAATACATACACAATATGAAAATAATATACTTAAGTAATGAAAATATCCGTAGATAATTATCTCTGAAAAGCTGAAAATTCTTATGAATAAAATTATTATCCAGGTGTAAAATTAATCCCTTACTAGCGGTTAATTTTCCCTTTTTAGCTTTAATAATATTTTTGAAACAGAAACAAATTTATGTAAGAGTGGTAAGTACAAATATGTAGCAATAAAATAACTACAAAAACAACCGTTAAATATAAAAATAATTCGCTATGTCAATCTTTGTCAAAGTGAGTTAAATAGATAGAATATGTTACAGAGTTTTTGTTAAGCAGGTTTATGTAAGTAAAAATAAATACCCAACACAAAATATAAATACGTCAACATACGCTAAAGTTCAAATATTCGTATCGTAATGTACATATTCAGCGAATATATTAGGGATACAATATAAATAATAATGTAGTCTGAATATACTACTCCACGTTAATTAGGAAGTATAATGACAGCATCAGACTATACATTACTGGTCACAGATTGATACAACAATGACTGACATCCGGAAGTGCAATTAAATATGTATACGTTCAAAGAGGAAATATCAATTCGCCCATAGAGGGGATTGAGAGCACGGCTTTAGTTTGGCCAGTTTGCTCAATTATGGTGCCGCTATTTGATCATCTACAACTGACGTCACAATTTCACGGAAATTTATATTAAAGAATTCGCTTTTGTAGTTTGTAATGGGGTGATAATCAAATAAACTGTATTTTCTATGAAAAAGAAAATCAGAGATGGGCAGCAGCATCCATAATAGACACGCTACTTTGATCACAAACTCACTTGCTCAATGTAGAGATTATGGGTATTTAGAGGGTTACATCCAGAAGTGCACTGAGAGAGGCTGATGATGTGATGATGTGTATTTTAAATAATAATAGAAGTTCAAGAATTGAAGTCAAATGGTATGGATAATTTACTAAAACTAATTTGCGCCTGCCTCTAATCTGTGACAGGAAAGGAGTATTTAGGAGATGTCATCATCATAATTTTTTCAATTGGTTTTTGAAGTTTGAAATGTGAAGTTTAATATTTACGTGGAGCGATATCTCTGCGTGTCTCATACTATGACTTCCCACCATACAACTTGTGGTGTAGACAAGTAATTTGAAGAAGACTAATAATCATGTACAAGCCGTCTACATTAAGGTAAAATATTCATGACCAGTAGTTATGATTCAATTATCAAAATGTGCGGACGAGTAATACAATTATGCAAAGTAGCCAACTAACTAAATGTTCAGCGAGACCTTAACTGACGAGCGCTTCTATGTTTAGTCTCTTGTTCATCCCTACAGTGTTTCGCTTAAAATATCGTACATTCTACTTAAAACATCATTAGCATACATTCACGTCAACATCTTAAATTGATGTTAAGGTTAGATGGAGTGAATTGGTATAAATGTAGTTTGAATTTCAGGATGTGCCACTTATGCAAATATGAATGAACATGAAAGGTGGAATTTTGTGGTTAGAGGTTAGTTATTTTAATATTATGGAATATATTAGGTACTAGCGACCCGCCCCGGCTACGCACGGGTACTATACGTACATATAAACCTTCCTCTTGCATTACTAATAAAAAAAATCTTATCAAAATCCGTTGCGTAGTTTGAAAGATTTAAGCGTACAAAGGGACATATTAGGGACAGAAAAAGTGACTTTATTTTATACTAACTATATAGTGAAGTGATGTAGGTTCCTACATTTATACTCTGTTTGGTTTGGTGTTTAAAAAAAGGTAAACAATCTTGCAGTATTTTTTTATTGAAAAATGCATATAAAAATCCTAACTAGGTACTTAATGAATCAAAAACAATGTATATCACTGTATTTCCTTGTTATTTTATGTATATTTGCTAAAACTTATTTTCTACTCGTAGTTTTCAATAAGAAGATACTGCTTGATTGTTTACCTTTTTTAAACACCAAACCAAACAGAGTATAGGTCATGTTATCAAGTTGTGTAAAATCGGCATTGTGACCCCTTTATTTATTTTGTCAGTGATAGTAGTAACCAATCAACAAAACAATGCACTGTTTATTAAGAAGAACTTAAAATATTAAATCTTTGACTTCCTTTTCTCATTTACCCTTTTATAAATTAGACTTAAGGTTTATGAATACACGCGTATCATCCTTACACTCAGATCCGGCTATTCTGGTGTATCAGGGAATGAATCTCCCAATTTATCAGATCGGGCATCGCTCTATTGTGCGGCTCAATCGGGACAAATGGACGCGCGTTTTACTCGCTTTACATTCTATAGCGAGATACTGCATCGGAAATAGACGGTGAATGTGTTGTCTATGTCTGGCCAGTTGCGTGATTAAAGATTTTCATTCGTTTTTTAACAACTTTTGAACTCATGTTTGGAAATCGTGAAGAGGTTAACTAAGAGATTGGTATACCTACTTATATTTATTTTATGCCAATGCGAGTACTATTCATAAATAACTGCCAGTTGCATTGTTTTATGCTTCTTAGATAGGAATTTATTTTATGTAAATAACTTAATCGACCAAGATAAGACTCACATAATAAACAGCACTCAGATGAATAAATATGTACCTATCCAATCATTCTATCAAAATGAAATACTAACTCCATACATCACCAGACAAGATCTGGATCACTAATGAAGAGCGCGCATTTAAAACGCAAATCTCTTTGATAAAATCAAAAAGAATCTTGCGCTGTTTGAGTTATTTGTCGTCACATTAAACAAGTGCTCGGCAAAAAGTGGAGGAAAGATCAAAGGCATGGTGACGGGGCGAGATGCTCTGAAATAACATCCAGGCATCGGACTTGTCATCAACCGAGCCTGGGCATGTGTGCTTTTAGATATGCACTGAGTACAATGCTCGCTTTGATCGGCATCTCAAAAGACGATGAGATAAGGATGACATTTATGGAATGATTCTACAAAATAAATAATACTGTGGAGTCTGATATTTAATGTTTGCACTTTATACTCGTAGGTTTTAAATTTGATTTACATTCATGTACCTATCTATATACAGGAATTTGTTAATGCAGTGATGTCAGGGGTATACATGCAATGAATATAATTTGCGAAAAGATTTTGCGTACTGTACGCACATTACGCAAATCTTTGTTAAATACCTATACCTACCGATACCGTCCGGTGAATATGCACCATATAATATTTTTTCCTTTATGGAGTAACATTGTGTTCATACACAGATAGTAATGTAGATATTGAAAGTAAGTATACATTTTATTGAATATACTCGTATTATAAATGACTTAAAGAAAAATTAATCATAGATACATATTTATAATACCTACTTTATGTTGGCCAAGGCCAAGCAATGAATGTAAAATAATTCCGTAAGTGAAATGTCGACTGCAACCAACGGAAACACAATATGGCAAAGGGTTTTCGCATACTTCAGACGCACTCTGAGTAATGACCGTCATAGAGTTAGCATAAATACCGAGACAATGCAATAGTTAACCACTTAGAATTGGAAAATGCACCATCATTAGGAATTCCTTTAGTGTAAGTGGGTTGCCTACTTTGTATTACCATTTAAATTAAAGTATTTATGTAAATACTTAAAAACTGCGTAAAATTTCAGAGTACAAAAATTTTATTGTAGATATGATTAATATGATATGATATTTTTTTATAATAACGAAAACAGAGCGTATTGGCATAACTTAAGCCAAGAAATAATGATTGGTAGTCAAATTATTGTATATCTTTGTCCGAGGCACATGAATTAAAATCATTAACATAATTTGTTAAACTGACTGTATTTTGGTTAATTTGTAATTTACATCGTTAATATTGTCAAAAAATGCGCTACAAATAGGTAATTCAATATTTTTTTACAATGCATATCTATTTTACATTCGCCTACTTATCTCATCATAA
>JALPQI010010931.1:0-49676 GCA_025490895.1 Thaumatotibia leucotreta
AATGTGAAGTAGTGTAGTGCTTCCATGTTCCGATTGTTCCGTGCGAGCGTAGGTAATGAGGGTTTTCGATAATTTTTCTGCCACCAGGCGGCGCTTCGTACGTACCTGGTCTCGACAACTGTCAGATTCATACTATTCATAGGCACCTGGGCCTAAAATATTGAAATTCTATTTTATTTGGAAGAGAATTGATTTTGTAATAGATTACGACTAATACATGGTCGTCGAACTGAAGATTGAACTCTAAAACAGGCGCTCAGAGTCACTGGTATTCAAAATAATTACTATAACTTTGTTAATTTCATGAGAATTGACTTGGAACTATTTTATTCATTTATTTTAGGTAACAATATGACTAAAGTAATGGTTTTCAGAATAAATAAGCCTATAAATATGTTGAAAATTAAATGCGCGTATTTATTTTGACAGTTCGTTATAAGGTCGGCTCAGTGCTGCCATCTCACCTCCCCATAGCGGCAGAAAAAGTATCAAAAACCCTCATTAAGTAGGTAGGTGTATGTCTGTGTCGTCCTTCTATGTATGTTCCTAAGAACAGCCATCACTCACTGGATATTGGCAAAATTGCGCCAACTTGTTTGACCAGACCGCCATTTGAATAAAAGAAGAAGAATTCGGACATTTCCACGAAAAGTCGAAGGAAATGCATTTTGCACTACCTCCCTCCTAAACGAAAATAATTACCCAACATTAATCCTTAATACCTAATTATTTACCTTACCAGTCTTATTTAAGTACAAAAGCTAGAATGTAAAAAATACAAACAATAGCTGTAAGTAATGGAACTTTTACGGAATTATTAATAAAACATTGTTATGCGCATATCGTGCGTACAAGAAGTTAATTATGTGCTCAGTTCGCATTTTCGCATTATTAATTATGAATTTACGAACACCTAATTACATATAATATTCGATAATTAGAATTCTCAGATTAATGCGCTCGAGTAAAGGGTGTTTATATATTAGTTTGATAAGTAAGTAAAAACTCCACACGCTAAAATCCGACCAAGCATGATCAGGAGTATCTTTTGAATTACTTATACATAATTTAATATCAACAAAGGTGTGTTTGAGCTTCCATTATAATTATACATACTCGTACACCTACCTACACATCTTGTATTACATACTTCATTTGTGTCCACTGCCATTTATAGATATTATTCCTTTTAATTATAATTAATATCTATTTACCGTGCTTTTAGTTTTGTACCTATAAAGTTTAAATTTTAATTAAATGTAAAAGATTCTCGATCTCCCCCATTTCCCTTTTTTTTGGAACAAATCAAATTGTTTTTTTTTTTTTCAATGTATATAATTTTGTAGACTTTATTTTTTTTTCTGTAATTTACGATTTATACATTATTATGTTGTACCTAGATATTACTTAGTTAAGTATTGTATAGGTACGCAATAGTTTTGTTTGCTCCTTCCTTTTGACATCTAGTTATGATTACATCTCTGAAGCCCCCTGTATTGCTTATAAGTTATATTTTAACCAAGAGAATGCAATTAAGAGTTCATAAAATATAATTTAGTGCCAAAGCAATATGCAAAGAATTCAATTGTTTGTTAAGCAGTATTGAGATGTGATCGTTATTATTGATTTCAGGTATCATATCGTTACCAATTAAATGGGCACGTCCAACCTGGCCTGTTACCGCGAACACCGGAGTTCATAAATTGTGGGGATTTGTCTCTGTCATTCCAACGAAAGCGTCATTAGAGTGACAGAGAAAAATCCCCACAATTTTCGGATTTCGTAGTTCGCGGTAGGGCCGCAAAGTCTACCATGTACGTCGAAGTCCGGTAATTTCGAGGATGTCTCTGTTGCTCCCCATTACGCTTTCATTAGAGTGACTGTGACAGATTCTCGAATTATACGGACTTTGAAGTTCGCGGTTGCACTGTTTTAACTCTTAATTAGGTACATGTGTAATTCATGACATATACCTTTAATTAACGCTGATCTCTTAGTAATTAAAACTTTGTTTTTGTCACACATGCAGTCGTTTTGAATTAGCTCGCCGACGTTTATTTCTCTATAGCAATATTTGCTCTTAAAGAAACACTAATGAACGATCTCATCCATTTTACAAAGTTTATTAATTAGACGTCGATTTCAATCACATTTTTTCGCAATCAATCGGTCGGCATGAGAGTTCATTTTCTAAGAAAAACGAGAAGTACGAGTAGGTATCTAACAGGCGAAGTCTAAATAGAATTGATTGCTTGTGTTGATTGATTTTATGATAAAATTTAGTCGAATAGTTGAACATTCTTTTCTTTTACTATTTACGATATAAAATTGCTCATATTTTATTTAGGATAATAGTTAAAAATATTACAAAATCTTATAAATAACTATTTTTTTTTTAATTTGAGTCCATTATTTTCTATACATCATACGGAAAAATAATTTGTAACTTGTAACATAAACGCAATATTTCCCCGTCAAAATAGAAAATTTCTGGTTTTCCCATAGTAAACCTACCGCTGATTGGCAACACTCATAATTTGCAACAATTTTTAACGTTCGTTTATGGGACCATACGAGTATATTAATTAAAATTAGTCAATAAATCCGATGTATCAGGTCCAATAATATCTATATACATATGTAATTTTCACAATAAGCCCCGCTAATTATGAAAAACAAACCCCGCTGATTTTCAAGGGATAGTTACAGAAAGTTCCGGTTCCGGGGCAACCTGCTGAACGCGATTCAGACGACGCAACGGAGCCACGCTGCAGTGTCGCCTAAAACTTTATACAGGGTGTAATCGATAAGTGTTTACAGGCCATAATTCTGTAAATATGAGAGATATCAGAAAACTTTTAACTGATATCGAAATACGTTACCCAGCGAGTAAAATGACACTAACAACTTTTTTGAAATAAAATCAGAATTATCCCAAATATTTACTTCAAACCCTTCAAAACATTTAGTAGGTAACCGTTCATTTAAAGATAAATGATTGACTATTGACTATTTACTATTTGGCCAAAGGGCCCGCAGGCAAAGCAGCGACGCCAAAGCACACGACTAGATACTTTCACAGCCGCAGCGGCGCGCGGACGCTGCGCAAGCGCAAGGTCGCCGTGAGGCAAACCACTCCTCGACCGAATTTCTTCGCAGCAACGACACGCGCATACCAGTCCAACGGGGCTATCGCAAAACACGTACCACATACTGCCTCTATATCACACCTATAAATCCGAACGTAAGTGTGACGGGGTAGCAAAACGTGGAACGTTATTCGTGGCAGGCCCTCAAGAACGCGGCCGCAATTAAAACACTCGGATATATATTTCACGCGTGCGCAACATTATCTCGTCGCTCTCGGCTCCAATTACTCAATGCGCGGCTAACTGTACGCGTGGAACGAAAGAAGATAGGACACTGTAGGCCGACCTAGAACTTCGAAATTCGCAAATTTCTAGCATCATCACATCACATCTGCATCTGTCACACTAATGACGCTTAGCAATGTACAAGTGTTGCATAACATTCGGAATATAATCGAAATTTTCCGAGAATTTTCATGAGAATTTAAAAGTAAGTTCTCATTGACAATTGTTCTATGAGAACTTATATAAAAGTGTTATGAAGAATATTGTTTCACAATTGAGTAAACAAGGCATAAAATATACCTTAATTGCCATGTATATACAACGGCTTTGATATGATTAGATTGCTTGTAAAATTTAAATTGCGGAGAACATTCTCTATAAAAGTTTCGCAACTTTTGAAACTTCTCCTCGGTACATTGCTAATGAAGCTTTTGTTGGAGTAGATACTTAAATAAAATAAAATAATAAATAAATATCTTGGGACATCTTACACAAATCGACCTAGTCCCACGGTAAGCTCAATTAAGGCTTGTGATGTGGGTCTGGGTACCAGCCGACGATATATATAATAGATAGATACATAATTATAGATACTTAAATACATAGACAACCATGACCAAGGAACAAATATTTGTGATAAATAAATACACAAATAATGCCCTCGCCAGGATTCGTAACCGCAACCTCCAGCTCCAGTGTCAAATGCTTGTACCTCGTACCAACTCACATATTTTTATAAATTCGCGATAGGCGTTCTGACCTGCTACCGCGAACTTCTCGTCTTTGTCACTCCAACGAAAGTGTCATTAGAATGACAGAGACAAATGCTCGAAACTTCCGTATTTTTATAAATTCACCGTAGGCCTTCTGGTTTTTACTCAGTAAGTTCGACGCTCGACCGGGGCGGGACACCGGGATGCAGTTCCGTAGAGAGTTGCTCCGGCAATGACTACTTAATCTGCACTGAGCGATGAAAGTTACATGTTCTGCCTAAGTATGGGTAAATAAATATCTACATATCAGTGTTTATCATACGATTTTATTCTTACGAGTGGACGATATTTTGTAACGAATAGTAAAAATTATCAGACTTGTGGTAGGTATGTTTTGTTTGCAAAACATTTTGTGCAAAATGGATATATTATGAAGTGCAAAAATAACAGGGTTTTCTGGTTTATTCCCGGGTAGTCCCGGTGGCAAATAAATGAAATGAAAGAAATGAAAATAGTTCTTTGCGCAGCACCTTACGCAAAAATCACGATTAAACGCGGAAACGCAGCAAGCGTTTTGGGCACCTGGATGCTTGGCCAAGTTGCCAATCGCTAACGCTTAGTAGCGTATCGTAGTTTTCCCTCTCTGTCACTCTTTCATATTAGTGCGACAAAGACAGTTAGCTGCCTTTCGTTTTCGATTGACGATAAGGCGTTAGCGATTGGCAACTTGTCTAAGCACCCTGGCATCTTTGCGCTGAGAATGACCAGTGGTGGGGTTGGGTTCACTCTTGGTTGATTGTTTTACAGTAAATTATAATATTTGTTTGTAAGCGACGTGCGTACCAATTAAAGTTACAAACATATTGATCTTCTAATAAAGAATATCTCGGCAAATACTCGTAAAGTAAATAAATACATACTTAGGATTTATCTGATTCGCAGGCTCCAGTAAAAACTAAAGTTATCTGTCAATATTAACAAACACATGCATTATTAATTCTATGACTTTTTAAGCGGTAAACTCAAATAAATTACCAATTAGTTAATACCATAATTAAGGCAAAAGAAACAAAAACCTTGCATTTGATGGAAGACTTGTGACCAATATGGCGCACCATCTTTTATGGTTGTCAGTAAGTAGATACCTGACTAAAATTTATCAATTAAAAGTTCCTTCGACTTATCGTCCCATCTAATCTAAATGTTACATTATTCAGTTTAAATAAAACCAGGTTAAATAGGTATGCATCGAGATACTTGATCAGGCAGAAAACATGGAAAAAGTTTAAATATGGGGAATATCTACTTACAAAGTATTTTCTGAAAAAAAAAATTTAAGTACCCGCATTTGTAAAGTGGTTATTTAGCACAGTGCGGGATCAGTAGGCATATTTATTTATGATGGCCCCGTTCTTGTCCTCTGTCGTTACTTTCCAACAATTATGTAAGTAGGTATTGTAGGAGATGGTGTGGTTGGAATAAGAACAGAGTAGCAGAACTTCGAAAATCGTAAATTTCGGGCATCTGTCTCTGGCACGCCGATGATGCCTTTGTTGGGAGTGACAGAGACAGATCCCCGAAACCTACTATTTCCGAAGTTAGGGATAGTTCAACAAGAGTAGACTTTGGAGAAGAAACTGTTTATTATATTCAATTCGTAGCCCGGAGACCAAATTATCGAGAGCCAACGTGATTCACGTAACGTTTATGCATACTACTATGAATAATTAAAAACGGGTCCGTATAAACCCACAGGAAGCTGAAATCGATTTTATTTAGTATGAAAATTAGGTCATTCTCACACATGTCAAATGTCATATAGTATCTATATATAATGCAGTAGCCGTCAAGCAGGCGCCAACAGCTGTACAACTTGTACACATATTCAATACCAATAGCTAACGATAAAATGCATCAGATCTGAGACTAAGCGCTAAATAGGGCTGTCATCTCGAAATTCACAATAACAGGATAAAAACTAAATAAAGGTATTTGGCGTAAATCCCTTTTTTTCCCGGGATTTTCTTTGTACACGATGATGCCAGTAAATTTGTAAATGCAATGAGGTGTTACCCCACACGAAAACTTTGAAACCACCGCCAGTCGGCTCCCGGGCGGTGGTTTCAAAGTTTTCCCTTCAAACTAGAACAAATCGGGGAAACATAGACGGATGGCAGCCCTGTCTCTAAAACACATCTGATAACAGTAATTGCTTTAGCTTATACGGTTTTGACCTGAACGGATATATGGAACGAAACATTTTATCTTACAATACGTAACGATTACCGTCTGCCACTGTTCCGCACTTATCTACCGCAAACATTGGATTTGAATACGTAATCGTTGGTGTTTACCGAGATTATACACCTAAAGTAGAATCATCTATTTGGATCGTAACTAAGTGCGCTCGTGCCGGCTAGGT
Organism: Thaumatotibia leucotreta; assembly: GCA_025490895.1. NCBI lineage: Eukaryota > Metazoa > Arthropoda > Insecta > Lepidoptera > Tortricidae > Thaumatotibia > Thaumatotibia leucotreta. The sequence continues at coordinate 6,510 of JALPQI010010931.1, forward strand.
GTTTATTGTTTAATCTGGTCACATGCCATCCTTCTTGTTAGCTTTCTGACCAGACAATAAGCAACTAGTTGGTTAAATATAATATCTTATTGCATCATTTTTAAACTGTATTCGTTTGAGAACTAAACCAATTATTATGTTTTAAATATTAACATAACAACCACAGAGTGGGTGCCCCACAACTCTAATCGAAGACCAGGCAGACCCCGTCGGCGATGGCGGGATAACTTAGACTCCTTTTAAAAATTGGCAAGATGTTGCACGGGACCGAGAAGAATGGAAGAAGAGGGGGGACGCCTTTGCCCAGCAGTGCACACTGCACAATAGGCACTATATCTATGCATATCTATTCTTACGACAAAATTCTTATGACTGCGACATTACCTAAGTATATTGTACCTAATTTACAGTTTATTTTTTATCAAGTACCTATCTAATTATTATTTGATAACATGCATTACAGGCAAGCAAATTGTTCGTTGGGGCATGTTTTAAAAAACATATTTATTTAATTTTTTTATACCTAATTTTGACAAGTACATATCTACATAATCGTCTAAAATCTATTCTTTAGATAGGAACGTAGTGTATTAATTACGTCATTTGTCTGGAGTTCGCAAAAGGCAAAATAACACCACGTCTTCTCACTGTATGTCATAATTATGTAGGTAGGTACTAGTGCATGTTCTTTATGATATCGCAATACCGTGTAACTAACAAATTCAATTAGGCTCAATTTGAGTGTCAATTGTTTGATATTTGAACTCTATCTGTTTTGGTAGTTACGCGGTATTGCATTATCCCCGACGATAGGTATATCATAAGCATAAGTACCGATGACTATCGATTATTTTATTCATTACCTACATGAAACATCAGTTAGAACAAAAGATATAATCAACTTAACATAATCCGATCACACACACAAAGCTGTCGAGTTATGTGCGCATTGTGTGCGCTCGATCATGAATATTTCACTGGTGAAACAATCGGGAGGCTGTTAGACGCGGGACCACCTGCGCTGCTGTAAGACCCAACAACATTTCACATGCGTTTCACAGCTTTCGAATTTGTACGTATTTATTTACTCGAATTTCGTCGACGCGATATGTTTTATGAAATAACGGATTATATCGTCGCTTATCATGAACAAGACTGTATTACAAAATAATACTTGCTTCTAATTTAAATTCTAGTGCTTCATTATTAGAACTGAAATTACGACATTGTAGTATCTTGAAATGTAGCGTTATTCATGATAAGCGTCGATATCGCGTATATTCATTAAATGTATCAATGCAAACGGAAAGGTATACTCCATTTCGAATACCATGGCCCGATGCCACATAAAACTTTGCTGTTGCATGGTATTTGAAATGGAATATATCTTGTCACGGTTTTTAAAATGGACTTTATTCAAGAACACATGAGATATACTGTAAAAGTCGTGACCTTTCCGTTTGCACTGATACGAATAAACTAAATCCCGACGTTTCGAACACTTTTCAGGGTTCGTGCTCAACGGGTAAAAATATTTTAATTTCACGAATGAATAATGATCTCAGTACCCGAAGAAAATATTACAAAATGCTTTAAATAATCAAGCAACTCTAATAACGAATTATACCGTGTGTTTTAGTTAATTACGTCCAGACGTTTCGAATGCTTTACAGGGTTGGTGGTTTACGGGTGACACACCCGGGTCACAATTAATTAATGTACCTACATGATATAATCCTTTAATATAATTTTATTTAATGAATAACTTTTGCGGTAACTGAAGAAAACATTACCTATACCTACGTACTTACTATATCTGTAGGTACCTAAAAACGCAGACTTATCGATTGTAAAATGTCTACATTAAAAGAACATATTTTATTAGCCATACAAGTTTGGTAAATTTATTATCAGCATTTTGGAGTTAATAAAATATTTCCGATCAACAAAATGCTATGTGCCCGACGGAAAATGAAAAAGAAAACCTATACTCGAAGCTCAGCACAGGGAGCACAATATTATTACAACTACCTTCATTAATAAATCTAGATTGGAAAATTTTCTTGTAAATTATTAATATGATTGCAACAACATTTGTTTATATTTATTTTTTACGGTGTCTATTGTACCTTTATACCTTATGAAGGTCGCCGGGACACGCTGGATGCAGGTCGCATCTAACCGGTACATGTGGAGGTCCAGAGGGGAGGCCTATGTTCAGCAGTGGACGTCTTATGGCTGAGATGATGATGATGATTGTATGGTACACCAAATATGAAAAATGTATAGGTATTTAATATCTATGAATTCATCATCTCGGTCCCTGCATCAGTCATTTGATTCTTCTTGTATTTATGGAGAAAGGAACTAAAAAAGTGCTTCTGTTTTGTGTATACTTATACCCAAGTATCAAAAAAATAATCGCTCTATAAAAACCTACTGATATTAAAAATAAACAATAAACTGAAGGTGCGGTTAAACTAAAAGAGCATTCGCTGTTCTAACCTCTACGAAATTCGATCGGTACACAAAACGTGATTGGTTGATGTCGTTGAACGGGCGCTAGAACAGCGAATGCTCTTTTAGTTTAAACGCACCTTAACATAAATTAAGAGCATTTCAAACCAGTATTGTTAAGATGAAATTAAGAATGCAGGGCGGTTGGGTGTGGCGGCCGCGGCGGGGTGCACCGGGTGGGGTGACACTACGCCCACCTGGTTACGCCCATTCACCTGTCACCCTTTGCATTTGTTTACTTAGAACCTAATAACGCTTCTAGCCGAATAGTTTTACCCGTTTCCACTGTCTGCGTTGACGGAACCCCTAGGAACAGGAAACTAGGATACTAATAGTAGGTACATGTCGATGCAAGTGCAAAAATTTTTTTTTTCGACTACTGTGAAAGTTGGAGCCCGAGCGAAACTAGGGCGACAATCACCCGAGTTAAAAAGAAGTTTTTACATGTGTATCGAATGACTTTTTTCATAACAAGAGCCTTAAAAAGATACATTTACACTAGTTAGGAAAAAGTATTTTATGTAAATTGATGAAAGTTTTCATAAACTTTGAATTCGCATACCCCAGGTATACTAATTTGTTTATTAATTAAACAAAAATGTATACTTTCATTTTTAACCGACCAATAGGAGGAGGTTCTCAATTCGACTGAATTTTTTTTTGTTGTAGTATGTTTCTCCGAGAATCGTGAACCGATTTTAATTTTTTTTTTGTGATAGAACGTGTATAACCCCGTGATGGTCCCGTTGGCACCAAGTTGGGGTCTGATGATGGGATCTTGGAGAAATCGAGAGATCTCTTCAAATGTATGGCGCTTTTGGTCATGTTCATTCATTTACAAGAATCTGCATGCATTCAGAAAGTAAGATTTGAGGAAACCAATGATGGAAACAAATTGGGGATCTTGGTGTAAGTAATCGGTCGACGTTAGTTTTTAAAATTTTTAATTTGGTGATTATATCTAAAAGGCATTAATCGGCTACGAGACAATCAAGAAGTAAATGCCATCATTGCCATCTATGTTGTTCCATAAATTCACCTAATTGTAAATTTGTATTTAAAAGTATGTATTTGTGGATTACACAGTATTTTGACCCCATTTGTATTTCATCTTCATTTTAATAAATAAATAAATATCGTAGCACAATTTTACACAAATCAACTTCCACACTACGCTCAATTAAGGCTTGTGAGTTGTGGGTACCTGCTAAGCGATAATTAATAGATATATACCTATATATTTAAAGATATATTATACACATAACTATACCTACATGGAAGACAACTATGACGTAGAAACAAATATTTGTGATAAACGCGCAAATAAATTCCCTCGCCGGGATTCGAACCCGAAACCTCCAGTGTCCTACGTAGGGCCACTACCAACTACATAAGCTACGGAGACAGAAAAAAACACATATTCTGTAATATTATAATCAGTATTTTTTGTCTCTCGCTCCAATACGGTAGGTACCGTCCGATAATGCCGATAAAATCAGTAACGTCTGTCAATCCACGCTATGAATGAAGTCCTACAGGTGACATTCGATAACCTTTACGTAAATTAAATACATTCACACATCCATCCGCTTATGAACGGTAAGTTTAAAGTTCGTTTATACACAGGGTGTGTTAATTATAGAGGTAACGAGCGATAGCGGGGTGAGCGGAGCGACCTCGCGATTACGCCCTCGCAGTCCGATTGTCGCCAGGCGATGCAACTATCGCACTGATTTAAAATACAATTCCACAACTTGCTGATATGTTTTAACAATGAACGCTGACGGTATATGATACTTGGGGATATTCCGCTTCTGCGCGTGGGTGGGCGATAGTTGGGTCGTTTTCAAAATTGTATTGTCAAACAATTGGAACCGTAAACCACTCGAACCTTGTCACAGTGGGGTGAATATCTGAGCGTTTCAACCGCCTAATTTTGGTGGCATAATTTTTACCGAAGTTTCTGAAAGTCTGAATGTTCTAATTCGTCGTTTGTTTAAAGTACCGTGCCTCCTTCAAAGTAGCACATTTAAATGAATACCAACTTCGACAAAAATTATGCCACCAAAATTAGGCGGTTGAAACGCTCAGATACTCGTATTCACCCAGTGACGCTATAAATCATAGTGTAAGAAATCTTGCTATTTGTTATTTTGACATGGTTTTACAGTGAAATAGGGTTCCAATTGGTTGACTGTGCGTAATCAAGGGCTTAATGAAAACATAGTCAGTATAATATACTATTATCTCCTTTGTGTTAAGAAAGTATGTCTTACAAACTACATGGTTACTTCGTAAGACAAAGGAGTGACTTTAAGTTTTGTTTTCATTAAAGCCCATTATTTCATAGATAAGTCAAATTGACCGCATAGCTTTGACTTACTCGCTAACACAAGCAAAAATATGAAATGTAAAAGTGTAAAAATTAATTATTATTTTTAATGACGTTGTATAATATTGAAATACCCCCTAAAATATTGTATCTAAACGATGCAATAATTATACCTACCTATCCTACATTTACAAACGATGTATGTTAAGTACCTAACTAAGATCTACCTACCTACCTACCATATTCTTAATATTATTCAATTATTATGTACCTACCTGACTTGTAAAACTATGAAATAAAACTATGAAAACGGATAAACTCGCGTATATTAACTAATTTTAACTTCATTCCGACGTTTCGAACACTTTACAGGGTTCGTGGTCTGCGGATGACTGACAATGGAGGAAATTTGATAGATCTACCTCCATCAAAATAAGAAAGATAAGTACAAAACTACCCACCAAAGAAAAATTACTAAACCACAGACAATAAATTTTAAGGGTGGATGTACATACAAAATTTGCAAATTAAGCTAGTTATCCATTACAAATATTTTCAGAATGAAGACAAGAGACAAAATAAATAATCTACGCCGGTTCTATCCCTACGCCACTGCCTGAGAAGTATTTCCTTCCTTTGTATGATTGTATTGTTAGGAAGGTATCCCAAAATTGGGACCGGCAAGAAACTCAGCGGGACAACTCTTTTCAAAAAACATTTGTAGTACATCTTAAGATCATCATGCATTAAACCAAAACATACAATTTTGATTAATAAGGAAATTTAAAATAATTTTGAAAAAATGTTGCCAGTACTAAAAAGGGGGGGAATGGTCACCACCGCCAAATACATCAGCCTCACGGTTTATGTCTAGACTGTTCCTTTATCAGATGAACAACTGGATCCCAAGCTGGTGGTAGAGACAAGCTTCTTTCCATTCTATTAAAGTTTGGATATTTCATTATCTCAATAGCCTCACGCAACATTCTAGGCATGTTTCTCTTCTCCTTAACGAGAACCAAAGGCTTGTCAAACTTAATAGAATGATAATAAAATATATAATAATAAAAAAATAATAAGAATAAGAATGATAATTCTATTAAGTTTGACAAGCCTTTGGTTCTCGTTAAGGAGAAGAGAAACATGCCTAGAATGTTGCGTGAGGCTATTGAGATAATGAAATATCCAAACTTTAATAGAATGGAAAGAAGCTTGTCTCTACCACCAGCTTGGGATCCAGTTGTTCATCTGATAAAGGAACAGTCTAGACATAAACCGTGAGGCTGATGTATTTGGCGGTGGTGACCATTCCCCCCCTTTTTAGTACTGGCAACATTTTTTCAAAATTATTTTAAATTTCCTTATTAATCAAAATTGTATGTTTTGGTTTAATGCATGATGATCTTAAGATGTACTACAAATGTTTTTTGAAAAGAGTTGTCCCGCTGAGTTTCTTGCCGGTCCCAATTTTGGGATACCTTCCTAACAATACAATCATACAAAGGAAGGAAATACTTCTCAGGCAGTGGCGTAGGGATAGAACCGGCGTAGATTATTTATTTTGTCTCTTGTCTTCATTCTGAAAATATTTGTAATGGATAACTAGCTTAATTTGCAAATTTTGTATGTACATCCACCCTTAAAATTTATTGTCTGTGGTTTAGTAATTTTTCTTTGGTGGGTAGTTTTGTACTTATCTTTCTTATTTTGATGGAGGTAGATCTATCAAATTTCCTCCATTGTCAGTCATCCGCAGACCACGAACCCTGTAAAGTGTTCGAAACGTCGGAATGAAGTTAAAATTAGTTAATATACGCGAGTTTATCCGTTTTCATAGTTTTATTTCATGAGTAATCCTCGCGGTAACCGAAGAAAATATTTTGTAAAACTATGTTTTATTAAAAATAAATGAATGAATGAATGAATTTCCCATTAAAAGGCTAGTTTGGTTTTGTACTAGCCTGGTATTTTTTTTATTCACTGACCAAATTCTAGACGGTTGTTTCGGCCATCATTGAGTTTTTTCGAGATTTAGATGTTGGTCCCGTAAAAAACCTTCGAGGCAACCCCTTACAATTTTGGCATTGCATAAAATGTCACTTTATTAAAGGTCACTATTGTATACGACACTTATGTACTTAGGTACAGTCGACTACAAATATATATAATAACGGTTCTGGTGCCAAAAATATATTTACACGACCTTAATGTCAAGGCGATAAAGTTCTGTAAATATATTTCTGGCGCTTTAATCGAAAATATATCTTTGACGTCGACTGTATATAGGTAATAGTATTTTGGCACTTATAAGTCGAAAGAACTAATAGGTAAACAAATAAATACCTCGGCGTAGTAACAAGATATACCTATAGTGACATCAAATAATCGAAGAAGGCGGATGCTACAGTGAACTATATAATTAATTTAATGAGGTTGTTTACTTCCTATTCATAATATCAAATTGAAGCGGAAAAAGGAAACACGTTCAGTTAAAATACTGCGTGTCAAGGGTTTCAAGGTAATTTGGCGTATAATAAATATTTCAGCAGTGATTAATATACAATGGGTGTTTGGGATAACGATGTAGGAATTTCTGGAGGTGGTAAAGGAGACTAATTGGAAGAGTTTGAACCCTATTTACCTTAGTCCAATATGTGACAGTTTTTTTTTAAATCACGTTTTTCAAAATGTTTAGTTTTATACCAAAAATTTACTTTTAAGTTAAATTTAAAACAAAATATGCAATAAATTTACCACCTCCAGAAATTCCTACATCGTTATCCCAAACACCCTGTATAATAATCATAGTAGGTAAGTAGTGAAAATAAAGAAACTAAACGCACTTTTGTTCAACTAACACGTCGTACTCAGTACACGTCGGGCTTTGGATCGAAACATATCGTGCAATTTTCGACATAAATAAGTAACCCGTTTGCTAAATATTTAAATATATTTGAGTCTCACGTTAGTTATAATTTTAAAAGTGTTCAACTATGTTCGTAGTTAAATTTATAAATGCGTGAAAAGACTTCATCAAAAGAATGGCAAAAATGGAGAATTCAAAAGAATTCTCCATTTTTGCCTTTATCCGTATTGTTGAACTTTCACCTTTCTAAAAAAGTTATTAAAATGTAATAAATACTATATCGATATAGTTTGTTGTGTCTACATTTGAAGACCGTGTGTAGAAATACAGGCAATAATACTAAATAGTAATACACTTCCGAAGAGAGTCAAATTGTTATTGACCGCTAATGTACTGCTAATATTAAGACAAAAGCGAGCGAAATTCTTAGATTTGAAACTTGGAAAGTGATTTAAAAAATTAGGGTCTTAGAATACAATTTCAACTGCAATAAAAAATTGAATAAACTTACAAACAATTATTAGTAAAAAAAACATTCACTAATTACAACAAAACCGATCAAGAGCATGTCGGGCCATGCTCAGTGTAGACTTCCGTAGTTATTCAAAAACGGCTGGACCGAGTATGTTCGAAATAATTTTATTTTAATGTAATAAGCGCACTTCATTTATGTTTTTTTTTTCATATTTTTGGACTCACGCATCAGAAGATACAGGAGGGGACATTTTTTTTATTCGGGAGCGATTATCTGATTATTTCAAAAAGATTTAGTTTACAAAAAAAAAAAATCTATTCTGAACTTTATTATTTTTAAAATACCAATTCAACGATACCCCACACTATAGTATTACAGCAAAATTAAATAATCATTCTCACTACCACTAGGGGTGGTACCTACACGGTTTTTTCATATATGTTATTTTACCAGTGTGTTGCCGTGATTAATATGTATACCTGTTTGTAACTTAATATATTTCTAGTACTAACGGCCATTGAGCTATACTGCGGACAGACAGATGGAAAGACGGAGATTGCGAAACTATAAGGGTGCGGCTCTACTGACGCGGAGCGGAGCGGAGCTGTGGGAGCTCGGCCAATGAGACCGCATCAGTGTTTCAAATTCGAATTTGAAGAATGTAATTGGTCAATTTAGCACAGCTCCGCTCCGCTCCGCGTCAGTGGAGCCGCACCCTAAGGGTTCCTAGCTTACTACAGAACCCTAAAAAGGATTTTAATAATGTGCACTTTGGTCGCGGCTAGGTCGTTGACCACACGTCACTGATTAATCGATCTTCAATGTGATTAAACCTGTCACGTTTAGGTAATTAATGCTTGGCAACCTATGAATGAACAATACTTTATTATCTATCTGTAACGTCATTCTTGCCAAAGAAAAATAATAGATCGCTTGATGCTCGTTCATACAAAACATGTTTCAATAAAAGTTTACTGTAAAATAATCGATACGTTAATACGTTGCGAGTATATCAGTAACGGCGTAATATTTTGTATTGGCTAAACATGTTACACCTGTAGTACCTATTTTTAGGGTTCCGTAGTAAACAAGGAACCCTTATAGTTTCGCCGTGTCCGTCTGTCCGCAGCATAGCTCAGTGGCCTTTAGTACCTACTAGAAATCTGCAACTTGGTACAGGTATACATAGGTATAAATCATGCCGACAAACTGGTAGAATAAAAATAAGAAAATAATTTTGTTTTCGGGTATCTCCAACTGGTGAAGTGGGGATGATTTTTTTCATTTGCTGTAATCCTATAGTGTGGGGTATCATTGAATAGGTCTCGTAAAACATAAAGGGTCTCAAAAGAAAGTTTTTTTACGTCAATATTTTCGGAGATAACCGCTCCAGAATAAAAAAAAATTGTGCCTTCGATCCGTGGGTTCTAAAAATATGAAAATGAACATGAATAATTGTCTAATAGAATACTTTAAAATAAAACTATTTCGAACATAATCGGCCCAGCCGTTTTCGAATTACTACAGAATCCTACACTGAGCAGTGAGCATGGCTCTTGGCCGGTTTTTCTCTTGACAAGCTTCCTGTGACATGCGGTGGCAACGGAAGCTTCCTTTCGTGAACTTTGATGCTTTTGTTGACAAAAGCAAAACAAAAAATATGTGTCAAATATCTTGTGTATATTCAACTGGCTTACTAAGAATAACAAAGGTACTATGTTTTTTTCCACCTGGGAAAGTAATCTTTGCTGGTGGTAGGACCTCTTGCAGGGTCAGCCCGGATAGCTACTACCGTCTTACCCGTTAACCTGCCGCTAAATAGCAGTGTTTGCACTGCTGTGTTTCGGTTTGGGGGTAAGATCGCCGGTGTATTACTGACATAGATAGAGGCAATCCATCTAAGTCCTCAGGGTAGGCAGCGCATAGGTGATGTTTTGATCACTATGTCCATGGGCCTCAGTTCCTGCTTTCAGGTGGGCTGAGAGCTCAGTTGTCTACCTTTGCATTAAAAAAAACTACATTCATACAAATTATACTTTTGACTACCGTAAAAATTTTGTCCTATATGCCCGTGTCGCCACCAATACAAAATAACACCACGTAGATCAGTGCTTGACTTTGATAGGGGCTAAGCTAATGTTTCCATCATAGAAACCAAATCAGACCTTTGTCTTATTTATCAGACTCAGGCGAGGTGAGCTGGGTGCTTAGACAAGTTGCCAATCGCTAGCGTTTAATCGCCAATCGTAAACGAAAGGCAGCTACCTGTCTTTGTCGAACTAATATGAAAGAGTGACAGCTAGGGAAAACTACGATACGCTACTACATATGCACTAGCGATTGGCAACTTGGCTAAGCATCCTGGACATTGATTGTCTGATAGATTAGACTACGGGGGTTAAAAGGTCAAGCATCATCATACCTCGCAATCACATAATATTACCGAACTATCCTAATTTCGTAATGCTACTAATTTATAGGTGGGTACTTCAAACACTAAAGCAAATGCGAAATATGCTTTGCAACTGTTAATTCACACCTACTAAATTACATATAACCAGGTTAATTATTTACTACACAATAACAAACCGATTAATTTATGCGGGTATTTATGTAAACTGATACCTACAGCCGTTATTATAATTTACACGAGCCACACATAAAAATAATTATTTATTTAATTAAGTGCTCACCTATTTATTTTTGTTTATTTCCCGCTAATGTTTAATGTTTTCACTTTTGTTTCAATAAATGACAATTGTGTCTGTCGAGCCGTGCCTCGCTCAAAACTATTTGTATTAAGGACCGTCTGTTTGTACGTCATCAATGGACTGGTAATCTCGGTATGCCTTGGTATCTGAAAGCAATTAAGATATCAATAGGAATCGGTGTGAGCTTCGATACTACACGAATTCTTTAAATAATTGCATAGATTGTGAGATAATACGTCATCTAGGGATGCCTTTCTTGTGACGCTCCTATTGATAAGCAAATACGGTTATGCACTATTACTTTCACAATTACGCCTTTGTGTGGATTCATTGGCTGATTATCGTTTGTCTACAGTGAATCATTTTAAAATTGTTAGATAATGTATTGTTTTGTTCGCAAGGGTTACGGCATGTTGTGAAATTGGCCATAGTGGTCAACTCTGTCTACAATTACATCATTTTTTATATATTGGTATAAAGCTACTATTTTGGGCTAGTCAATACTGAAGGTCCCTCAAATTACACCCTAATTGAGTTACGTCATAAAAAAACCGCAATCTAGCCATGTAGGTACGACATATTTACACAGCATTGCAGCAAATATTGTTGTAACGGGTTATTTAATTGGGATTTACTGACACTTCTTCTAAAAACCCATTCGTAATCTGCTTGTTTCTACAATTGTAGGTGAGTATCAGTTGATTCGACGGAAATCAACATGTCATAAACGAGAAACCGATTCTTGGAAACTGATGCTGTAGTTTCCCTCGTCATAGATATCATTATTTAATTAGGTACATATGTAGGTGCTGCATTCGTAAAAGCGAACTTAAAAACAAATAAAAAATATATTCGTTAGTGGTCTAGTAATTTTTGGTTTTATTCTTATGTCCCGTTTTTAATTTAAAGGATAGTACCTACTTCATAATGCATCCTCATTGTATGTATACGTAGGTTGCCCTGAAAGTTTCGGGAATCGGAAAAAATACGCATTTTAATGAAATAAAAGTACTTTTATTGTTTTTCAAAGTATTCTCCTTTGTGTTTAATACACTTTTTCATTCTCTGAAACCAGTTTTTAAAACAGTTATTGAAGTCTGAAGTGGGGGTTGACAAAATGGCCATTTTATAAGCGTCGACTGCTTCTTCCGCGGTCTGAAAACGCTGACCACGCAACCGATTCTTTATTTTCGGGAAAGTAAAAAAATCGTTGGGACTTAGGTTGGGGCTGTACGGAGGATGGTCCAGTAATTCGACGTTTTCGCCCTTCAGATAGTCGTCTGTTTTCTGAGCGGTGTGAGGGCTGGCATTATCATGGTGTAGTATAATACGGCGGTTAGGGTTAGTTTTTCGCAGTTCAGCAAAAACAATCGGTAAACAAACGCCTATATACCAATCGGCATTGACAGTTCTTCGATCTTCAAGAGCGATAGTCGCCACGTGACCCGATTTGGAGACAAACGTGGCTACCATTTTTTTGATCGTGCTGCGAGAACGAACAACTTTTGTCGGCTTCGGTTCGTCTTCGTAAACCCAAACTCGAGATTGGTTTTTCGATTCAGGCTCATATGCGTAAATCCATGATTCGTCACCTGACACAATACTAAAAACGGCATTTGAGCTTCCTCCATTAAATCTTTTTAAAGTTTTGCGGCACCAATTGACACGTACCGTTTTCTGGTCGTCAGATAACAAGTGAGGAATCCACCGGGAAAATAACTTCCGCACGCCCAACTCTTGTTGTAAAATAACTTGTACCTGACTCATTCCAATGCCTAAAGTCTCCTGAATCTCCCGACATGTAACATGCCTATCTTCCTTTATCAGTTGGCGAACAACATCGATGTTTTGATCGGTAACGGCCGTTTTCGGTCGACCCTCACGTACGTCATCCGCAAGAGACACACGGCCACGTTGGAATTCCGAATACCACCTGTATATGGTCGTCTTTGAAGGTGCTTCACTACTAAAAGCAATAGTTAATCGGTCTCCACATTGTTGTTGTGTTAATCCACTTTTAAAGTCATAATAAATCATTGCTCTAAAACTTTCGCGGGACAGCTCCATTTTCACCAGCGACTCAACGACTTTAAAAAACAATTGAAAATCGGACATTGTTTTTTTTTTCTAAGTGGCCAGTGTTTTCGAATAATGAGACTATGCTTGTATGAAAGAGGTATAACACATGTCAAATATACGTTCCTAAGTATTCAATTCCCGAAATTTTCAGGGCATCCTACGTAGGATAGACAACCGTCTATCATCCGTACACATCGTTTCAAAATTAGTAGAAATTTATCTTATCAATTATCGAACTTTAGTCGAAAAACAACACAATTTATCAATGAAAACGAATTATCAGCCTATAGTACCTACCTACATTTTTAATTCACCCCCATTTAAATATCTTACTAAAATTACATGCCATTCACGTACACCTATATTTTCTCGAAGTCACATCCAACAAAGATTCATAGAAGAACCCCGAGTTCAATCGAGAAATATTTTATTCAATTATATTGTGGTCCTCAAAACAAAAGAGCCGTAAACATATCTCTTCGGGTACTTACTAATTGTGCAGACGACAGCACGTATCCATAAACTCTTGAGAACCCCTTTGAATATTTCTTGAGAACCTTTATTCGATTGGCTAACGAATCATGTTACTTTTAACACGGTATAGGTCTCTAATTAGTCTCTAGTTAGGTCTAGCTGAAGTCACCAGCCGTGGCCTCGTGGGAATAGTCGCCGCTTTCTATTCTTTGCCTTAAAGGTTACTTTAATTGGCAAGTACTTAAAATTAATAGATTTCTATGTTTATAGTATGCCCTCGTGTAGTATGATAATTATTTCGTAATTTGTTCAACGTTATCAAGATAACGTAGCAGATTTGCAGCATCGTACTTTAATATCGTAGTAAACGGTAGTTAAATGTGAATAGGTGTCTTCACAGTTGTACCTCTTTTTTTTAATATTATACAAATTATTATTTTCAGTAATGTGCCTCATGCCATGCAAAATCATTCATAAAAATCTACATATTTTATGCACTGGCCTCAAACAGCGTTATAAAAAATAAACTGTACCTAGTGATTTTGATATCGCAGTTTTTTAACGAGTCTGAACATCTTTCATTCATGTGTAGACAAATTTTTGAAACTCCTTATATTTTCAAATTATAGAAAAAATAATAGTATCAATCTTATCGGAAACCTTAAATCATACATACTGTTATTTATTTCACCTCATTAAAAAAATGGGATCATATTTTTGAACTCGACTGTACTTTTACTAATGGATATTCAGTATACGAGTAGTAGTTAAATGTTATTTATTGCAAACAGAAATAGGTAAAAAGAATCGTGAGTAAACTATAGAAGAGCTGAGTCATACACATTTCGCTGAAAACGGTGAAACACTCGTTTCGTCACGGGGTCTAGTCGTGACATGTTTCAACCATTCATGCTTCATACTGTTGACAAATCGATATCCACATGTGCTTATTACATTAAGTGGCATACATTTACACATAAATACAATACAATAATGCAACAACCCTACGGATATTATGAAGACACAATTTATATTATAGTATAGTGTAGTGTTAGTATGAGTATTTGGGTTATTGTCAGTTGGAAAAACAAAAGTTATCCACTCGGTGGTCAAAAGTTAACAGCTTGTACAAATCTTTGTTACGATTTTATTGCATAGGGCTGTTGTAGACAGGAAAACCTACTTGTACCGTCAATTGTTTTATCCCAAAATTAGTAAAGGAATTCCTTAACATTAGGTATGTCCACCGAAAAGACGATAACCTAAATATTCTGACAATGACCCATTTATTCAAGGAAGGACCCCTGTTATTGCGAAAATGGTTCGATAGATATTTTTCATCACACTTGCTGTCTAAGCACGCCATTGCTTGCGTGCGTAGCGAGAGTAATAGAAAAGGGAAATTCCCTAGGGAGTAATAGAAATGTCTGTACGTCATTTAATAATATTATGTCTTAAAACTTATTTTTTTGTCGGCGAGTGTGATGAAAAACATTGTATGCATACCGGTCGGTAAGCGGAATACTAACTCGAGTCATAAAAACCATCCGCCTGACAGCGTCGAGCTTCTAACATTGTCGTTAGTAATTCCGTACTTACCTCCCTTGATGCACAATGTACTTATTACCTACTGTTTTCTTAACTATAGTTTAAATTAATGATTATAATGATATAGGTTCACTTCACTACTTTGTAGAACCGTGACTATAATATGCTACGACTGCGCTACGGTTGGATCATCTACAATTAGGTGCGTAGGTCAAATTAGACTACATTTGTAGATTTTATTTATTTACATGAATTCGTAATTGTTTAATTACTTGTCTAGCTGTGGTACAGTTTTATTCTGTTTATATAATTATTTAGGTTGTCTGTTATTCGTAATCTTATGTCGCATAGGTAGGCATCTATCTATGTTTCATAGGAATTAATTATATTTAATTACGTAACTCTTCTTTTAATAAATACAATTCTACTAATATCATAAATAATAAATTACTTCTTGTACATATATTATTTGTATCGTTGTATACATATTTATATAAGTATTCATCGAACATTATACCAATTATGTCAGCTGCAAGCATCAATAAAATAATATGACGACGGACGAGAAAATGTCTTGAGGTTTTTCTTTTAGATACAAATTGGGATAGAAAAAACGCAGATGCAAGAACCAGAATATGGTACAACTCTTAAACAAGACTATTAAATTAACTAGTATCCCCCGATTACCGCAACGCAATGCGTGCTTTTTATTACTGTTACGCACTTAAGTATGTTTGATCGAATACTGTCCGGTACTACGATGAAGTAATGACAGTTAGGTTTTTTTAATGATAAAATTATTCGAATTGAGAACCTTGAAGTAAACCACTAATTGGAGTTCGAGGCCAAAGAATCTACGAAAATATTGCCACAACAATGAAATGTTCATACAATAGTAAATCCTTATTTTCTAAAATCAGACGTTGAGATATCTTATTTATTGGTAATTTTAATTCTTTAATTTATAGAAACAATATTATTTACTTTTTTCACGTAAATATAAGATATTTTAATAAAAACGGAATTATCCGCAATTATTAGTAACAAAGTTGGTATTGCGCTGGTATCACCTCAGGTGTTAATAACATTTGGTACCTACAGCAATTTAACTACACATAAATTAAAACCCTATTTCTGCATATGTTTAGAAAATTGCAGAATAATACATTGTAGCGTGCTTTATGTTCACATTTCGTATTCGTAAAATTCCTTTGACCTACAAATTTCTTTGGCAGTGCTACCTATAGTTCTCCATTTAAATTATCATAGAGATCTAAAGTTTTGTTTTCTTCCGTAGGTTGTTAACAAGGTGACCCACTTGGTTCAGCCATGTTTAGCTTCGCTATACACCCCATCATCAATAAATTAAATAAACTGGGTGAAATGTTATAAATACTGTCTTAATAAATATACTGTCGTTTGCGTTCACTGGTAATTTTAAGTTCTTTACAAGAAAATGTTGTCATATCAATGTTAGTTAAGAGAAAAGAAAAGTCTTTAGGTATGTACATGTTTTTAAGAAAATCCTAGTTGTGACAGCCATATTAAACAGAAACGCGTAAAATCATTACAGGTAACATTTTAGGTATATAATGTTTTTATTAGGAATTATGTTAAATAAATAAATTAAATAACAAAAAGGTTGTGGATACCTGAAGACTTTATTTGACAATGACATAAGAGACTTTGACAGATTTGACAATAACCCATCTGTCGTAGTTTCGTTGGCCTCGAACTCCAATTACTGGTATAGATATAGATTTTCAATCTGGTATGACAAAAGAGAAGGGTTAGGTATATTACATATTGTAGCGTTGACATTTTCCGGAAAAATCTAATTTTTTTTTTAAAGGAATTTATCGGATTTTTTCAGAAGTAACCATGAGATTTACCGCTTATATTATTCCAAATAATATGAAAAGAACGACTCAAACAAGTCTTAATCGGTTATTTTTCAGTCACATATGTATAATATAAATAGTAATAAATAATTATAGATCTACAGTAATTATTGCTTATTACAGAGGTACTTAAATACCTTGTCGTCAAGACAAATATAAAAATATTCACATAAGTATATAGATAATATTTTACTGGTAAACTGGAAATTAATACATAGGTACTTACCCCACGGCATTGGTACCGTTAACAAGGGCAGTTAATTAGTGGGGGACCATTAATTATATTAATATATTCTGAAAATGTTCAGAATCTTTTTTGGAGCGTCAAATGACGATCTTTCAGAGGTTTAATAAAAAAACATTCCTTACTTAATACCATTGTTTATTACAATTATTACCTACTATTTATTTATAGAAATAACTGGGTATACTTAATAAAAAAAATATAATAGGTATGTATATTACATTCTCGTGGACACAAGTTACACTAAATATGTCGCATATTAAAATTGTTAGTGCTCATTAATATTTAATCGAAATAAGTTTTTTACAATTTCAATGGCGATTGCTAATATGGAAACATTATGGAAATCATTAAATGCGTATAATATATTAATAATTTAGTAGACACCATCCATACCTATTTTAGATACATAATTATAATAATAGTATGTAAATATTGCCGCTTATAACTAAAGATGCATATGGTCAAATGGCGGAGTACTAGCGGCTTTGGAAATGGAATCCCACGAATGACTGCAAGTAAGTACATGGTGAACTAAACAACAGTTAGTCCTGCTAGGCGCACGCGGTGACCTACGCTTTCCTTACAATTATACATAAATACTAGCAATCTTACTACATTTCCTTCTACAGATCATTAGCGGGTTAAAGCGAGGTCAAAGGAGTTATGGTCGTAAAACATTTGATAGCTTTCATTAGTGTGTAAACAATAAACAACTCAAAACATCGCCTTACATACGCGCACGTGTGGTGAGTTCATTTAAAATAAGGTTAAAACAAAACTTGAACAAATATCGGTTTTGATGTCTTAACCCGTAGGTACCAGCTAAGCAGTAATAAACTTTATAATCCTTATGATGTTGTTACTTACGAGTGCGAGAAAATTTGTGTCGAAGTTACACAACTAACTTTCTAAACATGCGTACCCTTCAACTAATTAAAATAAATATTTTTCATAAACTTTTCTTCTCTTCAATGCCCGTCGCTAAGTGCCCAATTAAACGCGTGCATAAACACAAACATATTTAAATGAAAGCTGTAACTAAAATGAACTTACCTTTAAATTCAGGTCGTGGTTTTCCAGTACCGTTCAGAGTATTAACTTCACTCGCAAAACACTTGAAGAAGCGGTTAAGTAATAAGTGTAATAACAAAAAAATATCACATAAAGAAATGTAAACAGACGCTCACGTGCGGATAGTGACTGAAAAGTTGCGATTTTTTTTTAATTTTGTTTATGGCGTTCGTAGGGATACGTGAGGTCAGCGGGATGGGACAGAGGGCCACACAGGCTTGCGGGCGGCGAGGCGGCCCGAGCACTGAGTGGCAGACCATGGCCGGTGCGATTGGCGGCCGGCGCGACTCTGCCCCGCGCGTGCGACCAGTTCCGAGAGCCTCCCGCCACCCTGCTCCGGTGCTATCGCTTCAGCGACCCGAGGGTATCGCTGGCGAGAGTTGAATGACAGGAACCGTACCCACAGACCTGTCGTCTCCTCATATGCATCTTGTTAGAATCCACACCTCAACTAGGTGACTGAAACTTTCCTAAAGTACATAACCTAGATTCACAATTTCCAACACAACGTTGTAGTAGTATCACTTAGGAGATATTCAGTAAGCTAATTATAATACCGTGTTTATAGTTTATCGTCATTCTATCAAGTATGTAGGAATATACATACGCAAGTGCGAAAGTGATCATAGCATTGAACGATAAATGCAGGGCCATCTTAAAAGCCACCAGAAATTATATTTCGCAAATCTGCCATGCTGATTATGAATTCAAACCAGAAGTATGTAGGTATGTAGTCAAACATAGTTCGGCTGAAGAAAAACAAAAAAGGTCCGACCTAGGCTGAAAAGTCCTCTTTTTCAATTTCTATTCCACATAAATTGTAGCGCAGGCATCATGTCCTTCACAGCCATTAAAAAAAATACTATAAGGGCACATATACACGAGATGGGCTTGCTTTTTGGTGCCTTTTCATATTGATTTATTTTAATTTTATTTTAACTATTGTATGTAATTTTAAATGGCTAGTTGCGAGATTAGACAGAGGAAAAACACTTTTAGACTATTTTTGAGCTACGACGCACGGTTTAGGAGATAGGTATAACTCTTTCAAAGTTTTTTAAATTGGAATTGCTGCATGTTTCAGTAAAACACTAGGTTACATACCTCGGTAGAAATTGGAGTTACCGGCATCGGACCACATGTATTTTTAGGATTCGGTAGTAAAATAGGAACCCTTATAGTTTCGCCATTTCCGTCTGTCCGTATGTATGTAATGGTTTTAAAAATGATATGCATCAGTATAGTTTGTCGGAATTCAATTTGGAAAATTGGAACATTCTTAGAAACTCTAAGTCTAACTCTAACTAAGATTTTGACGTATTTTAGACCCCCCCATCCCCCATGGTGATATTTGGTGATATTTTCAGGGACACCTCCCCCCCCCCCCCCCCCCTTCCCCCTAGCCAATATGACGTGTATTTTATTGCCAACTTAAATAGTCATTTTAGTAACACTTGAATTTACGTAGGTACTTTATTAAGCACGTATGCACATACACGGTGTTACGTCAGCATTCCGAAAGATTTTAATGCCGGATTCCTGACCATATTTAGAGTCTTTAATGTTATATAAAATTTCCTGGATTCGGCTTGGTTTCAGAGATAATCAACCTTTTTTCGAAATAAGTTTTTCGACGTAACTCGTCATTTAACTTCTTTTGGATTACAATGCTACCACAATGTGTTCTAATATTACCACACCTTTTGCCTGACAATCAAAAAATACGAATAGACTCGACGAAATAACCTCTACCTAAAAAAACAATTGAAATAAATAATTTAAACAAATTGTTGTTATGATAAAAAGTACTGGAAATGTTAAAAAGTATTCAAATCGGCCTAAAAAAAAAAGAAAATATATATTTTTTTTGGTGGAATTGACATTAGGTCTCATAATATTTTTTGTTTACTTTGATGTCTAGAATGCATAGTTAAAATCTTTCGCAATGCTCGCGTAACACCGTGTATATTTCAAAAGTAATACGCTTGACTGTTGGAGATGAAAACGTAGAGTAACAAGTGAAGAAGCAGCAGAAATTAATCACAAGAACCCTTTAAACCCGAACTCCCTAAGCAGAAACAAGTCAAGCCTACTAAGGGGCTTATGACGATTCAGCGTTTATCGTTTATTTTGACATGTGTTACTTTCGCACTTCCATGCTAAATACAAAATTAGAACGTGACGGTAACCACGACAAACAATAAATACGGGAACATCATAAGTATACCGGAACATCCAGGCTAAGGACATTTTGTGCCGTTCTCCGTTGGATATGCGTTAAAAGAAGAAGTTAGTCCAGGATGCTTAGCCAAGTTGCCAATCACTAACGCTGAGTAGCGTATCGTAGTTTTCCCTCTCTGTCACTCTTTCATATTAGGGCGACAAAGACAGTTAGCTGCCTTTCGCTTACGATTGACGATTAAGCGCTAGCGATTGGCAACTTGGCTAAGCATCCTGGGGTGTACAACTGTCAATGCCCTTGCCCACAGGTCAAAATAGAGTTCTATGTATATTTGAGTGAAGGTGTGTCTTATAGTAATTAAAGCGGTAGACAGTTTTTGGTCTTCGTAAATATAATCGTGTTTCCTTTTGTGGCCGCCAAATTAAATAGCTCCCTAATCGTTGTCGTAGATCTTTTAGGTCACTTAGCACTTTATTTTTTATCCTGCTTGATCCTTTTGCTCCCAGATACCTTGAAAATGTATTTACTTTTGAGACTCCTTGTCCTAGCTGTGAGCAGCGTAACTCCTGTAACCTTAATTTGTTATTCCTTTTTGCCACACCAGCTTCATGACCTTTAGATTCTTCGTAGAGACAAGTCGCCTCTGGAATACGCTCCCTTTCAATATAGGAGCATTCCATGAAAACATGTCGTAAACGACACTGTTTTTTCAATACTTTAGAAAAATTAAATTAGTAGCTGAGTTACGGTATAATAATAACATATCGAGGCTTTAAGATTGACAGTGTTTCCTAGCAGCTAGCATATTTTATTAGCGTAGCTGCCAAAGCGACACGTAAGCGACAAAAAGTAGAAGTTTTCATGGAATGCATCTACACCGTGGTCTCTAATAACCCGAAAGATTTTAACAGTGTGTTCCTGATCATATTTAGAAACTATAATGTCGTATAAACTTTTCAGGATATCGCTTAGTTTTAGAGTTATTACCAATTAAAAAAAAAAACACATTTTCTAATTTCAACTCTGTACAAAAGGTCTTTCTAACGGCGTTGGTGCCATTATGGAGAATAGTCTCACTAACCTCATTAATAGATTTAAAAAAAAAACCTTAACACTCATTGTATATTTATAAATAACTTTTACTTTTTATGTTAAAATACATTCAAAAATTAAATAACATTTGAAAAAAAAAATTAAAATTTTTTTTTGCCAAAAATGACAAAAGTCATATAATATTTTTTTCTCAAACATGCAATGAAATGTTGTAGTTAAGTGCCAAAAAAGTGGCCGGGAAGTAGCTCGTTGCCGGCCTAGGCCGGCAAGTACCTCTTTTTTAATTTTCATTTGACATAGGGTTGTGACCTGGCATCTCGGCTTTTAACCAATAATTATCTGTAAGTAATATTAGTTTAAAAAAAAATGATTGGCAAATTTTTGCAGTTATAATTAGGTATTTAAATAATATAATTTAAAATAAATGTATAATAACTACTCAAAATAATATTTAAAAAGCAGTATTATACGGCGCGATCCGTCGGCCCCGATCACTGCATGCGATTAATTGGACCCAACCAATCGCGTCGTCTAATACCGCTTTTTTAAATAAAAAATTTGCAACTTTCAAACAGGTCAATCTTAAAAAAAAAATGAGGTGTCGCTGTCGTATTTGACTTTTGTTGTGTTCCAAAGACTTAGTTATGTAGTTGACTTATAATTTCTTAGAAAGGTGATAATTTTTTTTGTTTCATTTCATTGCATGTTTGAGAAAATCATTATACATACCTCGGCCATGAAGTGATGGGTTGCCGTCCGAATACTATCCGGCCTCGCTTCGCTCGGCCGTCTACATATATTCTGCCGGCAACCAGTCACTTCCCGGCCTCGGTAGTTATGTACTATTGTGTGTTTTTACATCAAAAATGCGTGGTTAAAATCTTTCGGGTCATTAGAGACCACAGTGTACTCGTATATGTAATGCAAGCCGCTTTTCTTTTGTCTTACTAGCTCAAGCAAGCATTTGCTTTTAGACAAGAATCTGATTATCGTCCATCGATCTATGTGATATGTAGTATACTTATGTATATAATTATTACATCATTTTTTTAATGTTCTAAATTATTATTTATTCCGTTTCTTTCAGCGCACCATGTCTACTTGTGTCTGTTTGGCCCCCTGGTTGAGTTGAGTGGTAAAAAATGCCATTAGGTACCATTAGGCAAAATTCGTCCATTTGTACATGTATTTTTCACACTTTGAGCAATAAGTTTTAAATAAATAAATAAAACTATTAAGGAAAAAACTGCACATGATTATGTCGTTGTTTACACATAAAGATATCTACGCCTTTTTCCTGATGAAGTTAACAAGTTGAATGAGTCGGCTGCCTGATTCAGTTCCAATCAATGTCCATACAGGGCACGCATACGAACAAATTATACAACGACGGCAAACGAGAAATAACAACAGCAATTATGAATAACAGCAGTAGACTGCCATGTAAAACATATGACCAGGCGCCTAGTTAGTGCCAATATTAATCGCTAGTGCTTTATCAATATACTGCTAGGGTCTGGACTAGACTGCAGTCTGCAAAATATATTTAACAAAGATAACTTACTCATGATAAATTCAAATATATTTTTATGGTTCTCCTTTAAATTTTGTCAGCTTCTGTAAAACTTTGTATACAGTATGTCACCGACTAGTTGGATGGAAACTTGTCAGCATCTATTAAACGTTTAAAAATCGAGGAATATAAACAAAAACGTAAAAGTACTGTATTCTGCTTGGTCATCGCGGGGCTAAAAGGTTTGTAGATAATTCGAGAACTCCGTTTTTCTGAGTTTCGGAATTTATTAACAAATATTACAGTAGATACCTTAATGACAAGAAATAATTGCATTAACTAACATATTGTTTGAGATTCTAAATACGATTAGGTAGAATCACGTAAGTATAAGGCAGAAGACGTAGACGCAAACCAAGGCGAAACTGTGAAAGAAAAGTTGGAAGCTGGGTCGTATAATGAATAGGTCAAAATGCTAGCGCTAGACAGAGAGAGCTAGAAGATACTCCACCTACAAGAGAATAACTGATGATGATGATTATTTAATGTTGATGAAAAGAATTGTCGGTTACCTACCTACTGACTAATAATTTTGTTTCAAAATTCATACGTAATACTACATAGTGTATTAAGGGCGGTAAATAAGAAATTGTGTGTTCATAATTCTTGTACCGCCCGTGACACACACAATGTTTTTCATGACACCTGTGAGGCAAAAAAAAATGCGCGCATCGCCGCAGCGCATTGGCGTACTTACCGAACAGTTGTGATGAAAAATAAATTGTTACATTACTGGATCAAATCCGCTCTGCGATTTATTTAAGATCCTCGAGTTGCAGTCAAGCATTCACTTGTCCTGATACCTTGTAAGACGCAGATCATTATCTTACCCTATCGATCGGTGTGATTAACTATACTAAAGTGATAATGGCGCCGTAATAACTAGCCACTGAGATATACGCGAGATAGATCATTCGCGGCATTATTATCTTTGTTTACGCGACGCCAGCGTCGACTCTCGACACCTGCGTCACTATTAGGAACCCTTTGATTGGACCCCTTAGACGCGTTAGATCAATTTTGACAAACTATACAAAAAATAGTGGCGTTCCATTAAACGAAATATGCATGTCGTAAGTAACTAGGTAGGTACCTTTTATGATTAGGAAAAACTAGATGAACATTTTTATTACGAAAAATAATACGGGCAGTCGTCTAGATGCACCAACTTTCCCTACGTACAAAAATAATCATTTATCGCGGAAAAAATATTTTTCCCCTCACTAGCTCGTAAAGCGCTCGTTTATCGTTTAATACGAGCGGGTAAAAACGCTTTTTACACACTTGTGAATAAAGTAATTTGACATAGCTCTAATTCCTATAGCCCCCTACTGCCTAGTATTAGTGGATCTGTACGACCGTAGTAAACATGCTCAATCGGAGCTCACATGTTAAATTGGTCGTTCTCATGGGTGACTTTGTAAGCCATTGGCTATATTTAAGTTCCAGAAGTAACTCTATTCTACGATACGTTTCGACATTGAGTTTTAAATGGTTTCTTTAAGTTAATTTACATTTGGATGAGATTTGTAATCATATTTCCTCGCGATAGTGAGGGGAAAAAAGTTGTATTACACTTGGCGGCAAAGTTTGTTCAACTCTCGTGCCTTGAGACCTTCGCAATGCTCAAGATTCCAGTTTTTGAACCACTCGCTACGCTCGTGGCTCAATTTTGGAATCTTTCGCTAGCTCAGGTCTCAATATTGGCACGACAGTTAAACAACAACTTTGCCCCCTTGTATATAATAAATAACTATTCTCCTACATTTGTCTGATCCAAATAAAATACTGAATATGCTCTAAATCAGATCGCTACTGGATAGAGCCTGCGTTTTAATACTAATGAACTCGTCCCAGACGGACCGGACGTTAAGGCTAAAAGTAGGTACATAAGGTACGGTGGGGTAAAACGAAACGGTTTTTTTAATGGGGTAAAAAAAATGCTACCAGAAGACGCTGTGCTAGAAGGACAACTTTTTGTCTTACCCCATTAAAAATACCGTTTCGTCATACCCCACCTTACCTTACCTAGTAAACTGCATAACTATGTACATATGTACCTAGTCTTTTTCGTGAGTAATTTTGGCTATTTCACTTTATGGAAAATGTTCCATAAAGTGAATTGTGTTAAAATCAGATAGAATATGCAAATGAATAATTAATAATATTAGAACACTAAGAAGCAAAATGTTGTGATATAAAAAAATATTACTTATGGCGAGGTCGTATTTGAATCTTGAACGAAGCAAAGGTTTCTAAACTGCTGAGCATAATATTGAGAGATTCAAACACGACTGCCTATGTTGTTGCTACCTCGACACACTATCTGGAAATAAAATGACTGTTTTTGAGTAAGTAGATGGTGTGAACAAAAACGTTCAAGATTAATTTAAGCTGTGCTTCAGATAAAAGAGAAATAAAGGGAGGAAAATCAAAAATAACAATATCGCATTTACCAATTTGAGATAAATTGCTATCGGTGCTATCCAATGACAGAAACCTCAAATATGAACAACTCATATACCTAAAGTTGATGAAAATGTACACATAATATGTAGGTAATATTGAAAGCCAAGAATTTGTGCTAATTCATATGTTTAAAGAACGAACAGTGCGGGTGGCGCAGGACCAGTCATAAGGGCAATCTTTGGGGGAGATGTTCATGATGGACGTCTTTCGGCTGATATTATGATGATTATAATGATGGAACGAGAAGTAAAAAATACTTAAATTCACACCTAACTAATATTGAGTACTTAAATCATTAACGCAGAAATTGAAATAAAAAAATAGTCAATTCTATTTATCCAATCATCATCATTTATTTAAGAACTTGGCTCTTGTCGGTGGAGTAATTTCCATTCTATTCTATTCTCTGCCTTTTCCTGCAGCTCTCTACTTCTATAGTTCAGCTTCTATAGTTTCCTTTAATTGCTCCATGTAGGCTCTCCGTGGTCTTCCTCTTTTTCTTTTTCCAAGATAGAAGGAATCCTTCGATTAAAACTTTAATGAAGTCATCGTGACGAAGTAAATGACCTATCATTTTTCTTCTTCTGTTTTCAATCACTTTTAATAATGTTCTTTTTTTTGGACTATACCCAGTATACCTCTTCATTAGTCTTTTTCTCTGTCCAACTGATCTTTTCCAATATTCGCATTTATCCAATAAAGTTAGAAAATAAATTGCCTTCGACTTACCGCACACCTGGATGTGATTACTTCTTTACAATGTTCTAACAGAGGTCAACGACGATTATCCGTAAATCGCCTGTAGTTATTGTGATAAAACAAATTGCAGTTGTTATCTTTTCGCGCAATAGACTGGTCTGTCTGCAACCTGCAACTATAATAGTACATTGTGCATCAAGGGAGGTAAGTACGGAATTACTAACGAGAGTGTTAGAAGCCCGACGCCATTAGGCGGAGGGCTTTTATGACTCGAGTTAGTATTCCGCTTACCGACCGTGATGCATAGGTACAATGTTTTTCATCACACTTGCCGACAAAAAAATAAGTTTTAAGACAAAAATATTATTCTATGACGTACTGACATTTCTATTACTCCCTAGGGAATTTCACATTTCTATTACTCCCGCTACGCATGCAAGCAATGGCGCGCTTAGACAGCAAGTGTGATGAAAAAGTTTATACGAGTAGGTACCCTGTTCCATCGACAGATTAAATACCACCATGCCTACCGAACACACCATAGTATAGGTACCTACGTAATGGTCTAGTACATACTATCATGATCAGGGTGTTTTGTTTTAGTTCCGTTAAATTGGACAGGTTACTTGGGACATTAAAAGAAATTGCCCGGTACAGTCAAAGGCAAAATAAAGTGTACATCAAAATGCTCATAAATATGTCCCAGTGCACTTTAATTCTTTGTAATAAGAACGTCGTAACATATTTATAAGAGTATTCTTTCGATACATATTTTTTCACTTGATTGTATATCGACTTTTATAAATAAAGAAAAAAAAAATATGATAAATGATATGGTAAATGTGAGAAAATAACATAAAAGTCAATCTCAGGTTACTGATGGCACGTGTCAAAATAAGTGCCATTAGGATGTAATAAAGGTTGTTGTTGATCAGTCGTTAAACTTATTTCAGTACCTACTCAACAGTAGGAGTTAAGACATTAGTTTCTTAGATAAATTAATTCTATTTGACCTAGTGAAGCTTCCCTTAAATTAAACGGAAATCAAAATATCACCCTGTATATCCCTAGGCGGCATGTAGTGATGTTTCTTTAGGCGCCTGAGCTAGATTAATGGAAATGCAAAAGATCGCCTTATTAATTTATATTGCTCAGACAAATTACAAATAATCCTAGAAATCGATTAACTACTTGCGATACTAGGTAATCGCATATTTATCGATCAAATGACTGATTGCATCATATTAATCAATGCTTGCTTGTTCATATAAAATGATGTAAGTAACACAGTGCGGAAATAAAGTTCAGTAAGATAACGAAGCTTTAGTTCCCTAATCGGATAGTTCACAATATGCTGAAATGGGATGATTCGACAAGTCAAACACTACAGGCCTGCTACCGCGAACATCGAAGTTCGCAAATTGCGGGGATTTGTCTCTGTCACTCTAATGACGCCTTCGTTGGAAAAAATCCCCGAAATTTGCGAACTTCGATGTTCGCGGTAGCAGGCCTGGGGCTATATGCGGAAAACAAGCCGTTCAGGTGACGAACTATTGCAACTGCGTCAAAATACCTGTCGTGATTTTTCTCGTGCTACAATTATCTGGTAAATAGTATAATAGTATTCATAGTTATCTCAACAAGCCGTGTAATTTCCCGTGTACTAATGTGGCCGACGCGACGCGGCGCGGCGCCAGCCCCGGCGGGCAGCGCAAAGGACGTTAATGCTAATACGTCACTAACTACCGACTTCTGAACACGACATTTCTCGTCCATATAACAGCTTATAAATAATTAAATAATGTGTAATTATGCCTATCAGTTTAATCAATCTCAGTGCGTGTAGCTAGTATTTGAACGTCGCAGCCTTTAAATGTGCTGACTTTAGTTGGCTCTGTTCTGAGAAATAGGATAAGATTTTTTATCACTAATAGTCACATAATCGTGATGGATAAGAAAGCGACATATTTTCTGCGCGCATAGTTTTATAGGATTCCGTTTGTGTAAACAGGAATTTCATAGGTAATGGTTTTTGCCTCTTGGGCAGATCATCATACCTCATATTAATGCCAGCAGCAGCAAAACATGATTTTTCAATGTACCAACCATAAATTCAATTGTGTATCTATTTATAGACACATATTTTTAAGATCCTATAAATAATTACAACAGTCTACATAAGTAATTAACGTAACAAAGAAAAACATAATTTAAAACAATGAGAGGATTGAGAAGTTTGCCAGTGAAGTGCAGTAAAAGCGCCGATTGGCTAGAGACGAACTTTAGAGTGACAGAAAAATCAATTGAAAAGATAACGGACTGCATTAGAGTACACATATTTATCACAGATATTTTTGAACACTCCGGACGCTACGATATATCAGGGTGCTTAGACAAGTTGCCAATCGCTAGCGCTTAATCGTCAATCGTAAACGAAAGGCAGCTAGCTGTCTTTGTCGCACTAATAAGAAAGAGTGACAGAGAGGGAAAACTACGATACGCTACTAAGCGTTAGCGATTGGCAACTTGGCTAAGCATCCTAATGGCAACTGTACTAAATGAAAAGTTTCTTGGATCCGACACCACTGACCGAGAAGAGCGGTATACGAGTAGAAGGAAGATAAATAATTCCAAAAAGATATACATAGGTACATTTTAAGTATACCTAGTTATAAACAATGAATATATCTAGGGGTATCTACTGCTTATGAATAAATGATTCTGTATACTCGTTCCCATAAAAATGTGGAAAAATGTAACAAGATTAACTGTAGGTACATACACATTTTAATGTGACAATACTAAAGATTCAAATCTCAATGGAATGCCTGCGAAATTTTGAATATACAAGTTTAGTGAGCGTGGCTTAAATACAGATCGCCTAATCAAACACCAAGTGAGATGAATGGCATACATATGAGGAGAGCTTCCACATTTACAACCGTAGGTATAGAAGGTATGCTTACGCATGTATCTGATTACATTAAGGCGCATGGATAACTAGTAAGATGAACATTTCTTTTCCTGGAAGTACCCACCAAGAAACCTTAGCTTGATGAGCATCACAGAGGAATAGGCGATTCGTATATGCTTAATTCGATTTCGGTATCATCTCGTTAATGAACTTAAAGCATATATAATACTAATAATGAGATGGCTGAAATAACCAACTGTTTCAAAGAACGAGCAACGAGCGAGTCAGCTATTAATTTATTTAAGATTGCCGGCTAAGCTAAGTAGTAATACCAAGAGCAAAATTCTACTCTTAAACCATTATTTAGGTTACATTTATTATTCTAGACCGGCGTTGCCACAGGAAAAGGCTCTTTATAAAGAAATGTTTAGAATGCTACAATGATGCCTGTAACCTGTAACACGAAGTATCCGAGTTTAAAAGTGAAATAAAAAGCAGCATCTTTTTCAGGTGCCATCGCTGCTCCAGCGTTCGAGACATTATCTGTTTAAATGCCTTTCCCATTCGTATGCGTATCTTACTCCAGTCACTAACGAACATTTTCATGTAAGATACCTCTTTAGTAATAGGTCACCATCATCATCATCATCATCTCAGCCATAAGACGTCCACTGCTGAACATAGGCCTCTTGACCTACACATGTACCGATTAGATGCGACCTGCATCCAGCGTGTCCCGGCGACCTTCATAAGGTCGTCTGTCCATCTTGTGGGTGGACGTCCTACGCTGCGTTTGCCTAGCCGTGGTCTCCACTCGAGCACTTTTCGAACCCATCGATCATCTGCTCTGCGTGTAATATGGCTGCCCATTGCCACTTCAGCTTGCTAATCCGGAGGGCTATGTCAGTAACAGGCTATGTAGTAATAAGTACTTAATTCGTATAAATATCCGTACATGTCATTAGTTTATTTCTAAACACGTTATTATATAAATTGATTGAAATAATATAAGTATTTATTTGGTAGAAACATGATCATACATGCGTGCTGGTCAGGGCTGTCAACGTATTCCGGCGGTCTAAGCTAAATAATTAGGGGCTTTACGAATGGCAAGGAAATGAGATTTTCATCCCGGGAAAATCCCACTAACGGACAAGAATTATGTAAAAATATAAAATTAACCCTTATAAAGAAATGCACGTTATTGTAATGCAAAACGTTTACTGGACACAAAATACTGTTCGACTCTTTTGCTGTGCTGTGCCCACTGGACTAAAACGCTCGGCACAATCACTCGCACACTCTTTGATCGCGATTGTTTAACGCAAAACAATTAACAGGGAATTTTTAACTGCTTTTTGCTTAAAGTCTTATAATATATTCATTTCGCGTGTGGTGGACCGGATGGCGGCGACGTGTCAGTCCGCGACACCGCGGCACTGCGGCGTAACTACCCTCTAATTACGTCAAATTACCTATAGCTGATCAATTTACTGATATTAATTCTTACTGCTCCAGAATATATTATCACATCGGCGGGCTAGGTGCATTGCTGCGACAGCTCGCGTCGTGAGCGAAATCGCTAATGAATATAATTACCCGCGATAATCAATATAAATATTTTTATGTTTTTGCTATTTGTTATAATTGCATAGACCAGAGAGCCTACCGCGTACGGATCGACATTTCCTTGTCACACTTACGTACAAATTTACGAGTGCTAGAGAGAGGCAACATGTCGATTCTAGTTCGCGTTAAGCCATCACGTACCCAGCAGGGCACGTAGTATTTTCAATATAAAATGTTGTATTATACCTACAGCCTGACAGTTAATTAATAATTACCTATCATGCATTTCATTCATATTTGACCAGTTCTTTGTAAGTAATATACATAAGATCATTTTAGGTACCTACAAATGTATTTTAAGATTTAAAAGTATAGATTAAATACTATCAGTGTTGGGATCACTAGTCACAATGTAGTGCCTCTGCACCGGGCACCGATCTTTCAGTATGTCTCCTAATGTATTAAAGCGATGCAATTTTCAACAACAAAAAAATTTACGATTTTTGTAGCAAATAAGTAGGTACATTTTCTGCTTAGTATAACATTACAAAACAGACTTAGTATTTTATAATCATAAAAATGCATTTTAAGTTCTCTGATAACCATTTATAAGTAAATATAAATGATCTTTATCTTACGTCCTGAAACATAAATAACCATTGGAATCGCCATCGCAGCTTATATTTTACACAATTTATTTTTTCCTAGTCGCCGTTATTGGTGCCATATTGGACGCTTTTGTCTTATTGTGATGGCGTGGGTGCTCTGATTCATTCACGAGCACTTGTGAATGACGATGGATGGAAAAATGATCGTATGCGCAATGAAAATGGACTCGAATTTGTTACTTATTGTCTAAGAATAAGGTATACAATGGATGTGTGTTGAGGTGTGGATATGGTTGTGGTTTTGGATTGCTAAGGGCGGTTGCTGGCGGCAGCGTGGCGCCTTGCTCGGGCGGGCGGCTGCCATGGGCGGGGGACATTGCGATATCATGTGTACAATAAGGTTTCATTGAATACTCGTAGTGTTTTATTATTAAGGGATGGGTGAAGAAAATTTGTAATTGACATGTATTTGTTCTTACCAGTTAGTTATGCTTGGCTTTCTCTGAATATCGACAACAATTGTGCCTATTTTTATTGGTACTAGTTTTACGTTGAATACAAAAAACCTAACGAAAGTAGATTTCACGAATTGCGGAGCCATTTAAACTTAAGATTGATGTGACAACAAAATAGAGATGAGTTTCTAAGAACATCTTTGCTTATGAAATATGAATACGTGATTATTAATAATAACCCGATAAATACTTCGCTCCTTCACGTAAAAAAAATAACAGCAAGTAAGTACCTAATACTTAAGGAGTACCTTCATGACGTCTTCGACGATACAAAATGTATGAAACAGCTATGCGTAGTTACATATTGTACCGAGTTTACGAACACTTAGTATTATAATCATAATAACAACGAAGAAGGTTCCTATATGTAAACTGAAGAATTATATTTTTTTATTGTTTATTTAGGACTTACTAATACACGTTTCATATATTTTACTATATTTACAGCAGGGCATGTTAATTTATTTTTATTAACAGCAAACAAATTCAAAAAGTGGAAATCTGGCGCCATGCCCAAACTGCCTTAAAGTAAGGCTCCATGCATCATTGCTTTATGGTGCATGAAATATGAAAGGCGCATTTACATATAAAAGTGACCAAAGAGTAATATTCTCGGCATATTCTGCCAACGCGGGCACCGTCACAAACCATTTCACATGTTAACTGCTGTTTTCTTGGATAAGTGGAAATATCTGGTAGAAACCAGTTTATTATTTTACATACCTACATGAAAATAATGTTCAGTTTGAACCATAGATTCCTATAGAAGCTCTAATCTACAAATAAATATCACGACGCTAATTTACGAGTAAATTCCAGAGCTGCGTAACCAGCGTAAATAAGTAATACCTAACCAACAGGATTATTAATACTTCAATAACTTTGTACTTACAAAGTAATCACTGATCACATCTCATCTTATCAGCACCAGTAACTTCAATAAGTACCTACATACAAGACAGATCGACTTAGAATAAAACTCACAGGAAAACAAAATCTCATAAAGAACAGACTTACCGTATAATTGATAGCAATATAATTAATTGAAATGTGTCGACTGTCGACCAACGCACTTCATCAACGCGAACAAAAGGGCTGATTGGCCCATACAGCTTATTAACCTTAAGATCTATGTCACTCTGGCTATAATGGAACGAAGCCTTGATAAGTTTCAATTGACCGAGATCATTTTACTTGTCTCGTCAAACGTCATTAGGTCATTGTGCGACAGTATGTATTGCAGTTCTAATTCAAGTCAATATTGAATTTTGTTTTAATGTGCTGGAGTATTATTCATTAATAACGTTTACGCTCCACCAAGTTCTGTGTTCATGGGCGGAACCGATACGAATTCAATTGTCTGGTACCGCAGACTGGCGTCCAGTCTAGACGACGATTATTTTTCTGTATAGGTCATCTATTACAGTTGCATACAATATAACAATCCGTGCAATAAATATTAAAGCAATCTTTGCATAGCCTCTTTACAGAATGACGCAGTTGAAATTCTTATTTTAAAAAGCTTTGTTTCATTCAGCATCATCATTAAAAACTGGCAACGCTAGTGCGCATCGTGACATTGTAGTTTTTTTGTTTTTTCCGGGTACAAAAAGCTTTAGTGGAGGCACTTAGCTATGTTGATGAATGCTTTGCAATATACCATTATATTTATGTAATGTAGGAAGTCTGATAAAATGCAGGGTAAGCGTGGGTGTTCGGGAAGGTCGACTGAACGAAGCAAAAAGTCTTTATTTTCCTTTTGAGGACAGTGCCGACGTGATTTATGGCTCCATCAGCCGATTACGTAGGCGGTTGATTGTTCAATGGACCACGAATGAGGAATACACAAATAGTTTGGTAACCAACATAATTATGTAGGTATGTGAGTGATAATGTCATTGGATTTTTGTGGAGCAGCATTGTAGGAAAATAAGCGAATAATAATATAAAATAGGTAGGTATACCTATACAGTATGAGATAACAATGTCACTTGGTTGCCACGCTGAAATAACTAGTATAGTTTGGGTACTTGTGAGATATTTAATTGAAATATGTAGATAGGTGCTGAGGTACTGAGATACACATTCATATTTAAAATTATATTACTAAGTACTAGACGATGATTTACTCGTACAAGTATTTCAAAATCGGCAATATCTGAAGTGTATAAACTAAGTAGAAAAGAAATTCAACGCGATACCAGATCATTCTACCTAATGGGTACGTTAGATTTTAATGGCAATAGATGTTTTAATTCCATGTAATGTATGAGTAAGGACACAAGCGTCACAATCGAATGACGTAGGTATCAAATACGCAACTCTGAACACACGAACACAATTTACCTTAGCAAATGAAGTAACAGTAAACAAAAGGGTAAAACAGCGTTGTAATTATTAGCAGTCTTTTGAAAAGCTTGTGACGACAATATAAAGCAAATTGACGCACGATCGGGCTTGTAAATACAGTGTGCAATCCCGCCCACGCCCTCTCGACAGTAACAAGTCTCTAATCGCATGCAACGTCACGCGGGCTTTATTTTTAGATAAACTCTACCGATAAGGTACATTTAATTCACTAGTAAAGCCTTCGATATCTATGTGTAAATGACATATTGTCATCGAGTCTAAACACTGAAAACTTACTGGACCATTTTAATATCTTCAAATATTGATGGCAACATTGTTTCGTCAAAAGGTTCATTTAGACCAAACGAGCATTCGCTCATTCTATCCCCCACTCTACGAAATGAACAAATTTCGACGAATCACGCTTTGTGTAACGAACGTAGAGTGGGGGATAGAATGAGTTGGTCTAAATACACCTTAAGACCTCGAAGCATCTCATCGACACATTGAAGACAATAAGCCACACCATTCAAAATGTTCTGTATTGACACAGACATGTATGATGCACTTTTGTGGCTCAAGTAATCGCGTAGGTAGACTTCCATCTCGTTTCCATTTTGACGTTTCGGGCTTGACGTTACACGAGTAGTCGTGGTCTCCACCTTGTCTGATTGTTGCTTGAAACTTCAGCATATTAATAAAGATAGTGTATAAAATATGAAACCGTGAAATTGTTAAGCAATATGTTGAATTATTTTCATTGAATTGTACCTATCAATTAAGTATAGTAAATTTCGGCTCAGTTTTCTAGTAGGTACCTACTTATAACGAAATTACAAACAAAAACGTATACCAGAAGTGGGATCCATAACAGAGCACCTACTAAAAAACTGAAGTACTAGACTTTCTGTTCCCGTGAATGATTCATTTTAAATTACATATGATTTTAACGAGCACATTGCATTGGTGATACTAGAGGCCAAAGTTGATTCTATATCTCGTGACTTTTTCTCAGCTCTCAATGACTTGATAACACAACAATTCAACGTCCGTCTTATCTCTCATTTCCTCTAGATCCGTTTTATACTTGTTTTTACAGGTCACCAAACTGACAATAATAATTATGTATGAAATGTTTTTATTCATTATTAGGACCATATTTCATACAGTAGCCTAATTTAAATCAGTACAACTAGGTAATTATGTTCTTTGAAAACACATCCGGCGAATTGCCAAAGACTATCTACTCTACCTACCAACATAATTATGCGTTATCAAGACCTTTGGCACCATTTCTGTCTATGCTTCAAAACAACTTAACTAAAATAGGGCCAATATTGGTGTGTTCAATTATTAGCCTTATTGATCGCAGAAATAATGTCAATTCAAATAATTGGACGACTTTGTCATTAAATGATTGTCAATCATTTATAAAACAGTTGGTACAGCAAATATACCTACCTATTGTAGAAATACAAAACATGGATAATAAATCCCAAATTCTTATTATATTCATAAGATTTGTGAGCAAAATATTAAATATCTATAAATATTTACTTAATTTTGGCTACCCAAAATAAGTCATCATTTTTTAATTTTTGCTCGTTTTATATTTACTTATCCTTTTTACACAGCTCCTACGGGACCCTGAAGAGTCGCGCTTAATGGTGTGCAGTCCCACGATGCTATACCAAGTAACTTCTAGGAATCATTCATAATTTAGTCACAATCTTGGACCGCATGATATTTGATAATTGCTCTACATGATCAATTATTAATGATAATTGCCTTGCCATCGATCATACCCGCTCACAAAGTTATTTTTTACTGCATTATATTCAATTAATCCAATGTAATATTGACGCTATGATGTACGCGCGCCGTAGGTATAAAAAGGGAAATGTCTCCTCAGTGTTTTTACCGATACTTAACTTAGCACATACCCAGTTATTAAGTTATGAATGAACATGAAGCGATAAAAATAAAGTTTGTGCGTAGGTTAGTCGGTGCATCTTAAGTGAAAATATTGATCGATTTACTGTCACACGGTGCAATGCCCCGCTCCAGTCGCCGCTACTCGTATCGATAATAATGCTTAATAGTGCTCACAATGTATTCTTGTCAATTTATCCGTAAAAAAAATCTAAAATTAAATTTTCCTAAAGCTTTTTACCATTCCAAACTCGAAGCGACCTTATTCGAAGTGGTAAATATTAATAAGTCTATTGTGGTAAATATTTATACATATGGGTAATATTAAACCCGTAACAAAAAGTAGCATCTATTTCCCGCGAGTTGCTAGTAATGGATTCTCGGCGCCAGCGAAATTTATTCTGTAGTTGATCCTAAAGAAAAAATGTGTTGGAACTCGGGCTGTAAATATTCTTCACATTCCATAATATTATTATAATTTTTCGTAACAAGTCCGTCGGCAATCAAAGATTTACGATGCGCAAGGTAGTTTTTTCTCTGAGTCGCAGTACCCGTTACGTCCACAAAGTGAGCGAGATAAGTGTTATTGATTCTGTATAACAAAAGTTCGTTCGTCCTTTGTAAGTTGGCGCTAAGTGGCAACCCACAGCGCGCTGCAAGGGATGGCACATTCCCTAGATAAGATAAGGGTCCCCGCGCCGCATTGCGATCCGCACATTCATCTAATACCGCCCAGTGTTCACCTCCCAGCATCCTGTCAACGCTCTGACGACTAATTATAAGTCTGACACAGTTAGCGCCTTGTGCAATTAGGTACCTACCTATTATGCGCATTTCTTATCTGGAGACTTAGACTTTGTCTTTGTGTCCTAGAACAGATGGCATTCTAAACGGTCATTGTCGTCTAGAACTTCGATACTAGAGGTCTCTGGTTCTGGCGAGAGTCAAGTGACTTTCCTCAAACCCCAGGGTCAAATGCAAGTCTAATAAAGATAGCCAAGCTATGCAGCTGGTTGAACTCGTTAAATAACACAACACAACCAAAATTCTTGTGCTGCCAGTTTTATTACTCCATAATAATGAATGAGTTTATTCAATTATCGATACTAAGAACTCAATGTCGCAGATGTGAACTTGGCTGATTGATTTACGTCGTATCAACAATGACAAAACGGCAATTCAAATTATGGACATTTTAGCGTCAAAACTTACCTACAAATACAGGCGAAGGCGAATATTGATACAACCAATAACATATTATATTATGTGCAATGTGTAAGAATGTATAAGTAGGTACCTATAGGTAAGTGATTTTTCACCACACTGCTCGTAAACACGCTGTTTGTCCTTCAATTTCAGAGCGGAAAACTGTGTTTTAATCTCTAGAGGTTAAAGTATTTTTTTTTAATCTTCTGGATGGACTAAAGCAATAACTTATACAGCCTGAGAGTGCAATAAGCTTTTTGACGTTTGAACTAGACAGTACGTTCGAAAACTCAATAGTTTCAAACAGACTCGCTGCGCTCGTGGTTCAAATTCTGGAATCTTTCGCTTGCTCGGGTTTCAATATTTGCACGAGAGTTAAACAATCACTTTGCTCCCTAGTAAAACAAATAGCTATTATTGCTGTTGTGAATAGAGTGTAATAAATGTGTATTTTTAGCCTAGACTACCTGTTTATCAATGTCTGTCTGTAGTAAATAGTGAAAATAATAGGTAGGGTAGGTAGGTATATTATACCTCGTAACATCTCCATTTGGTGCGATAAGAGGGACTATCAACTATCTACTCTTTGATTTATGTAGGTTAGAATAAATAGTTACCGAAATTCTCCTCTACTCTCCATGTTCATGCCGTGTCCTTAAAGAAGTCGAATTGAGCCCCAGTAGCCAGGCAAAACAGATGTGCCCGAAGCGAGTACAGTTGGCCTGAAATTAACTAATTGGCTAGGTTTCGTCGCCAACCAATTGCCCCTGTCGCTTCGCACTCATTCTTATTTATCGTTGGCGACACACGAGCTACTGTTCCAACTAAATACATGATCAATTTCCTTTATATAAATATTTTCATAGATTATACATTTTATAAAATTAAAATACAATGCAATATACAAAAACAATACAAAATAGAAATACTTATTAAAAACCTAATGTAGATTGCCGCCGGCAGCGGAGCGGGTCCAAGCTGCCTATTAGGGCTGCTGGAAAAGGAACCGCCGGACTATGCGCACCGTGTCCAAAATTACCGCCATCTGTATCTGACCCTTGATCCAATCACATAGGTATTATTATTAAAGATTGAAAGTGCTAAAGCAATTTCAATACGTCTGTGTTCAGTGTGTTCAGTGTTTCTGTTTCGCACTGTTTCATTTATCGAAGTCGACCTATATTGGATTTGGTGGAAATTATGATTTTAATAACACAGTTCTAAGGCTAAATCTCTAAATTATTAACAAAACATAGAAAAAGCCAAAAGGGTGACTGGGGTGACCTACGTAACACTTAGTACTTAGGTACGAATTATGAGTCTTGTGGACCGTGGCACTGCACTATTATAATTGGACGTTTTACGGTACCTGTAAGTTTCCAGAGCTGTGACCTGTGTAAGAACTTTTCTAAAGTTACTTTTAAGCCTTTGATATTTAACCCTAACTGATATTAAATTCCCTACGTTACACAGGACCAATGTAACAGAGCACTGTGTTCACGGCACCTGTTTTCTAAAGCGAAAGCTCAATTTTCAGTTTTTGTTATTGACTTTGTAACCTTATAAAACTTTATTATTTTTATCGTAAAAGCATTACCATGTAACGTGTAAGATGTCCAGCCGTGTGGTGACGACAGTAAGAATACATTTGTCACCACCCCAATTCCCCCTGCGGGTGTCGTAAGAGTTGACGAAGGGATTGAAGTGTCACTGACCATTATTTGATAAAAGATTGATGATGGGCAGCAGCGTCATCATAGTGGACACATTACTGCGATCGCCAATCGGCTTGCCCAGCAACGTGGCGATTATAGGCATTTGCCTCCTAATGCGTTTATACGTATAGTTAATAGGAGAGGCCTACGTCCTACTGGGGAATATCATGGGCTGATGATAGTGTAAGATGTCCCAATATATTTATTTATTTATTCATAAGTTTCATAAATACGCCCTCGTGTGTACACTAAGCATAGAACCGACTCAAATGATCGTGTGAAACCATGCCTGAAACTCGAACCTAATATTGTTAATAGAAACTACTTTAAACCATACATATAGCGATACACTCGCCATACGCTAATACTAACTATAACATACAATATTCCACCAAAATTCGTTAAATTCGTTACAATGCAAAATCATTGGTGGTCAATAATGTGAATCTCAGAGTGTTTACTGGGTTGGGAATTAGGTACGTGGCATTGGATTGGATACTTGGATAGGCGTCCGATGTAACAAATAAGTACTTACTTTTTATTTGAATAAATGATTAATGAAATAGCATTGTTGTCAAGCTGTTTGTTGTTACAAACCTAGAAAAATAAAATATGACTAAGTATCACATAAAAAATATGGACAGCCTTATTTTTTAGGTTTCTGTTTTTTTTTAATATTTTTATTAAACGAACTTACCTGTATAATGTTAAGCAATACTTAGATTGCACGTGTGACTGACATTGAGTGGTTTGTTATTGTTATTTATTGAGTTTATTTTTCTGACATTTTCTTATATTTATTATGTTCCATTTTACTTTATTTGTATTTTTTATTTAATATTGTAATAATAATAATGTATTAAAAATTTAATTTCGCCACTGCTCACCACTATTTGCATGCCTAATTTATGGTTGAACGCACTGGGACATTATGTATATTTTGTTATCACATTTTACTGTGTTCGAAACAAATAAAAATCTTTGAATTTGTAAGTGAAGTTCTATTCTAATTATATGAGCTGCACAATTCCGAAAATTATAACCATAGGCAATATTATACCATTTCAATTATTTATGTATATGAGCCTATACCACTATTTGGAGTTCGAGGCCAAAGAAACTACGAAAATATTGCCACAACAATGAAACGTTCTTACAGTAAATCCTTATTTTCTAAAAACAGACGTTGAGATATCCTATTCATTGGTAATTTTAATTATTTTCCCCTCACTTGCTCGTAAAGTGCTCGTTTATCCTTTAATACGAACGTGTAAAAACGCATATTATTCACTTGTGTGGCAAAGTAATGACTTTGGTTTTGGAATAACAAAACGTAAAATGCTCATGGAAATTGTTCCATATTAATGATAATTAAAT
This sequence comes from Thaumatotibia leucotreta, assembly GCA_025490895.1. NCBI lineage: Eukaryota > Metazoa > Arthropoda > Insecta > Lepidoptera > Tortricidae > Thaumatotibia > Thaumatotibia leucotreta. The sequence continues at coordinate 46,892 of JALPQI010010931.1, forward strand.
AATTTGTTTGAGAATTTAGTGTAAAATACAAACCTTTATATAATATGATGATTTTAACATATAAATCCTAAAATTCCATAAGTAACAATTGTTTTAGTGAATGACGATAAGATGACTAGATGCAATCACAAAACGCAGAAAATGTCAACGTCAAAATTGTCAAAGAATATTATAGGTTATAATCTTTATTTACCGACTCGAACACGCATAAAAATAGTAAACTAAACAACTTTCAGGGTGTTCTGTTATAATTTTGTAAAAATAATGAATGAGAATGATTTAATAATGCATTGGCGTTGGTGTGCAACTACAGGAATGTGTTAAAATCGTGCTGCGTTTACTTTTTCGTGGTAAGTTTACTGCGACAAAATCCTGCATCAAATACATGATGCATTTGGAAAATTATTATCACTAACCCGATGATGATTGTAATGTGAACAAATAATTACCTTTTTTGAGTTTCCTCGCTATAGTGAGGGGAAAAGTTTTGTGTTACACACGGGTGCAAATGTATTTTACTTCTCGTATGTTAAAACACTCGCTGCGCTCAGGATTCTATTTTAGAACCACTCGCTTCGCTCGTGGTTCAATTTCATACTCGCGGGTAAAATACAACTTTGCACCCTTGTATAACAAATAACTATTAATTTATAGAAACAATATTGTTTACTTATTTTCACGTAAATATAAGATATTTTAATAAAAACTTAATTATCTTCAATTATTAGTAACAAAGTTGGTATTGCGCTGGTATCACCTCAGGTGTTAATAACATTTGGTACAGCAATTTAACTACGCATAAATTAAAACCCTATTTCTTCATACGTTTAGAAAATTGCAGAATATTAGTTTGTAGCGTGCTTTATGTTCACATTTCGTATTCGTAAAATTCCTTTGACCTACAAATTTTTTTGGCAGTTCTATAGTTCTCCATCTAAATTATCATACAGATCTAACGTTTTGTTTTCTTCCGTAGGTTGTTAACAAGGCGATCCACTTGGTCCAGCCATGTTAAAATACAAAAAAAATGCTTTTATTTTACATTTCTAAATGTCTTTCCTATAATTTTAATCCATAATAAGGCAGGGGCTCACTTAGTATTTTAACTATACTGTCTTAATATTTAAATGTGTCACGCTGTCGTTTGTGTTCACTGGTAATTCAACTTCATTTTAAAATAGGCTTTGAAACGTCAGGTTCTTATCATTTTAAGTTCTTTACAATAAAATGTTGTCATTTCAATGTTAGTTAAGAGAAAAGAAAAGTTTTTAGGTATTTACGTGTTTTTAAGAAAATCCTAGTTGTGACAGCCATATTAAACAAAAAGGTGTACAAACATTACAGAGGTACAGTAGGTTTACAGAGTAATGTTTTTATTAGGAATTATTTTTAATAAATAAATGGCAAAAAGGTTGTCGATACCTGAAAACTTTATTTGACAATGACATAAGAGACTTTGACAAATTTGACAGTAACGCATCTGTCGTAGTTTCTTTGGCCTCGAACTTCAATTAGTGGTATAGATTGTCCTACTGCCGGGCAAAGGCCTCCCTCTTTCCCTTCCACGTATCCCGATTTTAACCCATCTCCCACCAGTTTTTATCAAAGGCATCGAGTTCGTATCGCCATCGCCGTCGAGGTTTGCCGCGGCCCCGAGTTGTATGGTATCCAACTGCGGTCCGTCGTTGTTTTAGCCCACAAGTCACCGGGCAAACAGCAAACATGCCTAGCCCAGTCCCATTTCAGTTTGCCGGCTGTTTCAGCTACGTCAGGTTATTCAAGTCTTGGAGCGTAGCATGGTGATAGAGGGTGGATTGGATAAAAATTTATACGTATCTGATGCTTGCACCATATTTATCCAGCTCCATTTATTTGTTACCAAACTTGATAAAAATTACTTTATTTAATAACTTAAGTAAACTTAACTTAAAAAACAAAATTATATAAGTACCTACATAAAAAAATAATGGCAAACATACCCGTCAATATCCGCTCCTTAGCGCTTCCGGTGCAAAGGTGCCCATAACACTCACGGCATTGCCGCGTTGGACAACAATGGCCAACCTATGCACTAGAAACGATTCGGAGCGGTGGTCTTCTCCCCTTTGCCTGAGTCCCAAAACTTGATAAAAATACCTACCCACCACCTGAACTTTATTTTCCTTACCAATAAATAAATAATTACACAATACACATTACCTTAACCATACACTACCTAATCAGCTAATTGTCTCTTTTATTCATGAAAATACTTCGAGTTTCCCACCCTATTTATAAATGCATTACTCATTTTAAGTTATGATTACTCATTTTAATTGAGTTTATGAATGAATTAGTGTGGTGAACGAGTGCATTCGTCACGTGGGTATTAATAGTCGAGCGGGCGTTTAATGGAAACTCATTGAAGCTGCTATCGCGTTCCCAGAATGCTGCTGACGCACTCTTTCTTGAGCTTCCGTTGATATCCTGGGAGTTCTAAGAGCGAATTCAAACTGGTCTGCTGTTTGATTGTTATTTGACGAAGCTAAACTTAGTTATAATTATAAACTATAAGTTTAGCTTCGATACCTAAACGTATACCTACAGGGTGGAACGGAACGATGATCCTTCCCGCTACCGACTAGTTACCAACCATTACCATGATCTTTCATTATGGGACCAACATCGAAAACGTACATGAAAACTTGACTTTTCTATACTATTGAACCCTAACTAATCACTCACTTTGTATGAGGGGTTACATTTTTTAAAGATATTTCGATGTTGAAACTATACTGAAAGTTTA